>JARYZH020000560.1:6150-128479 GCA_030021035.2 Notholithocarpus densiflorus
TTTTTTTTTTTTTTTTTTTTTTTTTTTTTTTTTTTTTTTTTTTTTTTAAAGATGGGACGTTACAACATGTGTAGTAGAATATATCTTTTGGTTTTCTTTGATCTGTGATTAAATTTTTATGGTACTAGATATTTGATTTCTGTAACACAGATTATGAATGCTTTGGTTGTACTAACTTAACATATTAATGTGGTTTTAATAATAATTTGTCTCATTTCTTGGTGTAGGAAACATGAACCTTGTCTACCTGGTCTTGGATGTGCAATAAGAACAGAGAAATGCCACTCCTCTTTGGTAGGTTGTTCAAGAAAGAGCATATTGGTGAGAAAGTAAGATGCTCTTATTATGTGGGCAGTATGAGGACAAGGATTGTATCTGGTGACATTGCTCTAAATATTTGTGGAGCCTAGTAGGGTGTTTTTCTGATTTTATGTAATTTCTTTCGCTGCATATAGTCTTTGTTTACCTGAGGACGCTTGTTGTCATTGTATATTGGTTTGCAATATGCACGTAAATGCAGGATTGCTCATTAAATATGAGCAGAAATATTTTAAATTTATGCATCAATTTTTCCTTATAATTAATTTTAAACATTTTGATTCCTTGAAATTAAATTTCTTGGAGTGGGGTGACTGACAAGGATATGGACTAGACCTTTTGATGACTGAAATTTTAAATTTTCTTCTGTGCCTTGTTTTACCGGAATGAAGAGGTCCAGGTCGTAAAAAACTGGGCATTTCCATTTCGTTCATGTTGTTATCAATCAATTGAAACTCCAAGATGTATTCGACCTTTCTCTGTCTGATAATGTTGTATAATTATAACTGGTGCAAGTTGATCCAACTTCTAAGACTATACTAATTTCTAACCAGACCTCCGTTTAAAATGGGTTTGCATGGGACCCAAGTTATGTGGTGTTTTGCAAGTCTTCCGCCAGTCTTCATAGCTTAGCTTTCTACGAAGAGATTTTTTTGCTTTGACAGAGGAAAATTGGCTTCGAATGAAGTTGATTTTCATTTGGAGATATGAACAACACAAGTTTGAGATAAGATTGGGTCGCATATTTCCAACCATCACCTCAAACAAAAGTGACATTTTGGAACTACATTGCATCTTCAAGTTCAGTAATAGAAAAACTCACAAGATTTCGAAATCAAGTTAGATAATATGTTACATCTTCCCAATTTTCGGGGGACTTTCAGAAAAATTGGCTTGTTCTATATGTGAGACACCACCGTTAACACGGCAACTAGAACTCGGTGGTCCATTGCAATTCTGTATGCTTACATGTAAAAAAGATATTCGTGTATAAAATAATGATGTAAAATAAATTGAAATATCCCATGCTGAAAATATTTGTGGAGCCAAGTAGGGTGTTTTTCTGATTTTTATGTGATGTCTTTCGCTTCATATGGTCTTTGTTTACCTGAGGACGTTTGTTGTCATTGTATATTGGTTTGCAATATGCACGTAAATGCAGGATTGCTCATTAAATATGAGCAAAAATATTTTAAATTTATGCATCAATTTTCCTTATAATTAATTTTAATCATTTTGATTCCTTGAAATTAAATTTCTTGGAGTGGGGTGACTGACAAGGATATGGACTAGACCTTTTGATGACTGAAATTTTAAATTTTCTTCTGTGCCTTGTTTTACCGGAATGAAGAGATTCAGGTCGTAAAAAACTGGGCATTACCATTTCGCTCATGTTGTTATCAGTCAATTGAAACTCCAAGATGTATTCGACCTTTCTCTGTCTGATAATGTTGTATAATTATAACTGGTGCAGGTTGATCCAACTTCTAAGACTATACTAATTTCTAACTAGACCTCCGTTTAAAATGGGTTTGCATGGGACCCAAGTAATGTGGTGTTTTGCAAGTCTTCCACCAGTCTTCAAAGCATAGCTTTCTAAGAAGATAATTTTTTGCTTTGACAGAGGAAAATTGGCTTTGAATGAAGTTGATTTTCATTGGGAGATATGAACAACACAAGTTTGAAATAAGATTGGGTCGCATATTTCCAATCATCACCTCAAATAAAAGCGACATTTTGGAATTACATTGCATCTTCAAGTTCAGTAATAAAAAAACTCACAAGATTGCAAAATCAAGTTAGATAATACATTACATCTTCCCAATTTTTGGGAGACTTTCAGAAAAATTGACTTGTTCTATATGTGAGACACTACCGTTAACACGGCAACTAGAACTAGGTGGTCCATTGCAATTCTGTATGCTTACATGTAAAAAAGATATTCCTGTATAAAATAATGATGTAAATAAATTAAAATATCCCATGCTGATATGATATGTATGAATGTCTATAACCTTATAAAAAATGAAGTTATGCAGCTAAATTATTTGTTTTAGGTTCAATCGGGTGCTTTTGATAAAAAAAACTTTATCACAAAGCATGGGTGATATGGGTCTAGATAGTTTAAAGTATTTTAATCTATTACTTATATGATGATGTTAGGAACGTCTAAATCTATGGTTTGTTAGTGTTGGACTTGGATTATATATTTGTCTAAAACTATTTTCTTATTATTATTATTTTCTCAAATTTAGGTGAGAGTAATAAAAAGAGTAGGGTTTACTACGAGGGAAACCTAAACATCCAAATTATACGTGAACTTTCAATTATACGTGTCTTTTTTTTTTTTTTTTTGGTGGCAGTCTAGAAAACTACCACAATAAATTGTAGGTCATGAGTTTCTTGTGGTGGCTTAGGGATGATCGCGAATATTTCAAAAAATAATTGTGATGGATTATAAACCGCTACAATGAGCCTGCCAACTTCGAGATATTTATATTTATCTCTCTCTCTCTCAACGTTGCTCTGTGTTCTAGTGTCACCAACAAGATCATTTTGGCCTTCTCCCTGGCGGCGTTACACCCATTCTCCACATACTTTTGCAATGATTTTATTCTTCGTCTTAGTTATTAATTTAGTTTAAAAATAAAAAATCAAAATTGTGATTACTTCACATTGATAATGAACTATGATTACCTGCTTGGATGTACATTCAAATGTTTGATATAGTTGTATTTTTTATAATACATTTATTTTGGAGTTTTGATTCTGATATAAATTATTAAAAAAACAAAACAAAGCAAAACAAAATATGTACTCTCATTTTTGTTTTTCAAAAAAAAAGGAAAAACTAATTAAAAGTCCTTTTTTTGAGCTTATTGAGGCCATTGTTACTAACATAATTAAATTTTTATGAGTCTCCACTCTTGGATTGCTAAAATTTTCAGACAAGCTACACATTGAATGAATAATCTGTACGAAGGAATCAAAATTTTATACTAATGAAACAGGTGCCAAGATAATTAACTTCCTAAAAAAAAAAAAAAACTAGCCGTTATAATATGCGAAACAGAAGAAATCTCTTCACTACCTTAACGAATGGAAAACCAATTTTTGACATAAGTTTGACACCTCTCGATTTGCTGTGCTATGCAGATCCAAAATTCTCAGTTTAGAATTTCGGCTCATAATGACTTGGATTGCTAGAGTTTCGTTCACTAAACTCCTAGATGATATAAACACAGAGACTCAGATTAGAGAATTCATATATTCTTAGAGAAGCTACTGCGTTCTTGTACGCCTTAAGGTTTTGTAACCAAATGTTTTCAGATCTTCAATGTACTTTAAAGTGAAGAACTTTGAATCCAACAACAAACATTAGTTGATGGGAAGTCAGACACGTACTGAGATTTGGGCAAAAGAAGAAGTCTCTATAGTATCAAGTTCAATTGGGTATTGGAGCGAAAGTTCAACTATAGGTTGGTATTTTGAGATATGCCAGGGTAGTGGTAAGATTTATTGTATCTGTAAACGCTTGATTCTTGATTAGTAATTCTTGGTAGTGGTGACCTAAAAATCACCCGGTGGAATTTTTGCATTGCGAAAGATTTTTCCCACTCGTCAACAAATTACCGTGTCAATTTAATTTCCACTGCATTTTAGTTTATTTGGTGATTTGTGTGTGCCTCCACGATTTGCGTGTAATTTGACCTAATTAATAAACTTGAGTAATTGAATTAATTAACCAGGTTCAATCTATAACCTAACAATTGATGTAAATTTGTTCTTTCAAGTTTGAATATATCACTTCATATTAACCAAAAAAGAAAAGAGAAGAATATATCACTTCATTGTATATGTAATTAACTTTCTAATCTCAATATATGTAACTTTGCAATTGTTCTATTCTCAATATATGTAACTTTGCAATTGTTCTATTTGTGATGATTATCACCTTAGATTTCCTATAAGTTTGCAATTTGAATCAATGTTGAGTAGCATGGTTTCAGAGTGGCACGGGTATATAATTTAGGCCGAGTCAGAACACAGCGGCTCAAGATTATATATTATATAGTAAATCAAACATAAGAATGTTTTTCTTAAAAAAAAAAATAGTAACCAAAAAAAAAAAAAAACCGAACCGAACCGAGTTATTTAGGAGTTGTTTGGATTGGCAAATTCCGTAACTCAATTCTCAGTTTTCATAACTCATAACTCAAAAATGTTGAGACTCATAGCAAAAAGGTTGTTTGGCAAATAATAACTCTGTTTCCGTAACTCTGTTTCCATCACTCAATTCTTTGATTTTTGAGTTATGAGTTATGGAAACTGAAAACACATTTTGGCTGTTTTCAGTTTCCATAACTCATAACTCAATGACATTTTTATAATTAAACACACGTAAAGGACCCATAAACAGTATCAGCGCACCTTTTCCTTTTTTTTTTTCTTTTTTTTTTTTCTTTTTTTTTTTCCTGGGTTCGGTCTCCCCTGTTCTTCCTTTTTTTTTTTTTTCCTTCTCCTGGGTTCGGTCTCCCCGGTGTTCTTCCCTTTTTTTTTCTTCTTCTTCTTCTTTCACTGGGTTCGGTGATCTGGGTTTCTTTTTTCTTTTTTTCTTTTTTTCCTTTCTTCTTTCACTAGGTTCGGGTGATCTGAACTTCTTTTTTTTTTTTTTTTTTTTTTTTTTTTCATTGGTTCGGTGAGCTGGGTTTGTGAAATCGTGAAGTAGTAGCGGCGGCTATGGGTCCGATCGTTTTGACTCAGCTGGCAACGGGTCTGGGTTGTTAGCCGGAGCGGCCTTGGTCAAATCGGTCATGGACCAGAAGACCATGGCTGGCCCGTTTCCGAGGTGCCCAAGTTCCGACAGCAGCAACTGATCGTTTCCGATGTTCTGCTCCTTAAAAACTCTGAAACCCACCACAGCCACAACAGCAGCAACAGCAACATCAACATCAATGGCCTGGGCAGATTTGAGTTCGCTTTTTTTTTTTTCTTTTTTTTATGATTGAGAAATCTGGGTTTGTTCTGGAATATATTTATGCATGTTTAACTTTGTTCTGGATGAGAAATTTGAGATGAGAAAGGTGAAAAGGGAGAAAAATGAAAAATGAAAAACAAACGAACTGAAGAACAGAGAAAGAAGAAAGAAAAGTGGAGAAAAAAAAATCTGACCAAGTGACAGAAATGGGCCCACAAATAATGTGAAAAATATTGAGCGATGGGAAGTGAGTGATGGTGTCAAACAGGTTTGAAAAATTAAGTGATAAGTGATGAGTGATAAGTGATGAATGATGAGTTATGAGTGATGGAAATTGAGTGACGAAAATTGAGTGATGAAATTTTTGAATCCAAACAGCCCCTTAGTGTACGCACTAAGATAATTAGATTACAAAACGTTCGAGGACATTAATTATGAAAAGAAGATAAAAAGCGTTAAGATTTGGCTTATTCAATATAAAATTTCTTTTTATTTGCAAATCCGAGGGACTCACAGAAATATTGACTTTTTCTTTATGTGAGACCACCACCGTCAACACGGCAACTAGGTGGTCCATTGCACTCATGAATGCTTACGTGTAAAAAAATATCCATGTATAATGATGTAATTGCACTAGCCCTGAATCTTGTCTATAAAAGAAATTCACTCCCAGTTTCAAAATTATCTGAGTGCTAAGTAAGTTTTTGAAGATACTAATATGGGGTCATACATGTGTCTCTTTATATCTATGCGCTTGCTCTTCTTCTTGTCGATTTTTCATTATCTAAATAGTTGTTCCTCTTTATCAACTCAGCCAGTGTGTAAAGATTTTGAGAGTTCTGCCTTGTTGCAATTCAAGCAAAGCCTTGAAATTGATGTGAGTGCTTCTTCTGATCCTTTTGCGTATCCAAAGATTTCATCGTGGAACTCTGGAGAAAGGAATGATTGCTGTTCATGGGATGGTGTCCTATGTGATAGAGGTACAGGTTACGTGATTGGCCTTGACCTCAGTAGCAGTCAACTATATGGCTCCTTCAACTCTAGCAGCAGCCTTTTCCACCTTGTGTACCTTCAAAAGCTCAATCTCGCTGATAATGACTTCAATTATTCTCAAATTCCCCCAAGCATCAGGTACCTCTCAAACTTAACATATCTCAACCTCTCTTGGTCTGTCTTCAGTGGTCAAATTCCACCAGAAATCTTTGAGCTCTCCAACTTGGTTTCCCTTGATCTCTCATTCAATCCATTGAAACTCCAAAAACCCGGCCTAAAAAGTGTTGTTGAGAACTTAACTAGACTCAAACATCTTTATCTCAGTAGGGTGAACATATCTTCCCCGGTACCTCACATCTTGGCCAACTTGTCTTCTTTAAAATCTCTTGGCCTAAGAGGTTGTGAACTGTACGGTGAATTTCCCATGGCGATTTTCAAGTTACGAAATCTTCAATTCCTCAGTGTGCGGGACAACGAAAATCTCACCGGATATCTACCAGAATTCCACAGTAGCAATCCCCTTCGAATACTGAGACTTGCAAACAAGGGATTCTCTGGTAAGTTACCAAATTCAATTGGAAATCTAAAGTCCTTAATTGAATTGGATATCAATACTTGCCATTTCTCTGGTTTGGTACCGACTTCACTTGGTAACCTTACCAATCTCATCATTTTGTCTCTCTCACATAATAAATTTTCGGGGCAAATCCCTTTCTCATTGGCCAATCTCACACAACTCAGTCAACTAGAACTTTCCAAGAATAGTTTTAGTGCACAGACTTTGCCTTGGCTTGGTAAGCAAACAAAGCTCACTAGTTTGCTCTTACAAGATACAAATTTATATGGTGGCATTCCATCTTCACTTAAGAACTTGACCCAGCTTACCCTATTATCCCTTGCCAAGAATCAACTGACTGGTCAAATTCCACCTTGGCTTAGAAACCTTACCCAACTAACTGAATTGGACCTTGGGACCAATAAATTCCATGGTTCAATTCCACAATCAATTTGTAGGCTTGCGAATCTTGAATATCTGAGTCTTGCTGAAAATAACCTTAGTGGCAGAGTGGACATGGACTTGTTTCTAAAGCTCAAAAATCTAACTGCACTCCAGCTTTCAGGAGTCCGTCTATCATTCCCCATTAATTCAACATCCAACGCCAGTACTCCAAAGCTTGAGCTATTAGGATTAAGTGCATGTAATTTGACTGAATTCCCAACTTTTTTGCGTTCTCAGCATGAATTGATGATTTTGCTTCTCGACAACAACAAAATTCAGGGAAAAATACCGAACTGGATATTAGGGAAACAAACTCTCTTATCGTTGACTCTATCCTCCAACTTCCTTACAACTTTTGAGTCTTTCAACCACACTCCGCCTATTCTTCCATGGGACAGTTTATTTTATTTGGATCTCTCTTCCAACAAGCTGCAAGGATCACTTCCAATTCCTCCACCTTCCATCACCCAATACAATGTCTCAAACAATAAATTGACAGGAGAAATCTCACCATTGTTTTGCAATTTTAGCTCAATTGTAATGCTGGATCTCTCACACAACAACTTGGAGGGCATGCTTCCCAAATGCTTGAGCAAATTGAGCAACTTGGTATATTTGAATTTACAAAACAACAATTTCCGTGGAATACTTCCTGGAATATACATGGAAGCAAGTAGATTGATAGCGATTGATGTAAGTCATAATCAATTAGAAGGGCAAGTACCAAGATCATTGTCCAACTGCATAATGCTGGAGATTCTTCTTCTTGGTAACAATCGATTTTCTGACATTTTTCCTTCTTGGTTGGGGAAGCTTCCAAGGTTGAGGGTTCTAAGTTTGCAATCTAATGGGTTCCATAGTGCAATTGGGAAACCTGAAAGCAGTCTTGATTTCCCTAAGTTGCAAATCATTGATGTCTCTTTCAATAACTTTATAGGTAAGTTACCATATGAGCACTTCCAAAGTTGGACCTCCATGAAAGTTGCCAACTTGACATTTGACAAGGATAATGCTTATATGGGTGTAGTCACAAGGACCTCATCACATTCTTCCAGTTTTAGTATTGATATTAGTTACACCTTGGAAATGACAAACAAAGGCATCAAGACACTATATGAAAGGATCCAAGATCATCTTGTAGCTATTGATCTCTCAAGCAATAAATTTGATGGAGAAATTTCAGAAGTTATTGGAAATCTAAAGGGGATTTATTTGCTCAACATATCCAACAACATTCTCACTGGTCCTATCCCATCTTCTTTAGGGAACTTAACAGAGCTTGAATCTTTGGACCTTTCTCAAAATGAGCTCTCAGGAGAGATTCCTCAGCAATTATTGCAACTCACATTCCTTGCATTCTTCAATGCCTCAAATAACCATCTCACGGGGCCTATTCCACAAGGTCAACAATTCTCTACCTTTCAAAATGATTCATATTTGGGAAACACAGGTTTGTGTGGTGTGCCTTTGACTAAGAAATGCAAAAATTTTGAGACATTGACACAACCACCACTGAATTCCAAACAAGGTGAAGGGTCAAATTTCCCAAGTAAATTTGATTGGGTAGTTATAATGATGGGATATGGAAGTGGGTTAATAATTGGGTTTGTTATTGGGAATAACCTGAACATAAGAAAGTTGGAGAGGTTTCTCAAGAATTTTGGAAGAAAGCAGTAAAAGTGAAAGAAGAAAGAGGGGAAATGAAGCAATGCAGCAGCTAAATTTGATTAACCAAGATTTTCTTCAAAGATTGTCATCCTTGAAGTTCTTTATTTTAGTAGATACATATCTATGAAAATCTACCATGTCTGTAATGTATTACGGTCTTATATATTTTGTCATTGCACTGTTTTGAATTTTTCTTTTGAACTTTTTTTCCTATTATGATGGTATTGAAATATCGCATGTTTGATATTGTATATGTATGAAGGTTTGCAACTTTTATTAAAAATTATATATATATATATATATATATATATATATATATATATATATATATCATTCAATAGAATCTGATAGAAATTGTGCAGATGCACCGCTTAATCAAAAATTTATTTCTTCCAGCATAGTAAAAATGAAGTCCTAGATACGTCTTATCATAAACTTTACTCATATCAACTTTATAGGCTACCAACCAAATTATCCACCTCCTATCTTCTAATTTTCTCAACCAGGTCATGTGCTAACAACAGGTTATCATAAATCATTGATCACCTATTATGTTAGAAAAAAAAAAGTCACAACTTTCAAGGGCAAGGAAGGAATTTACAGAGTCAAAACCATATGCTTGATAACTGCTGCTAGTTGTTTATCTTTCTCAAATTTGTTGGAAGTTAATGATCTTCCAAAATTGTATGACAAGAAAGCATCAAGTAGTCTCTAAGATCCTCACCTGCACAAGTATAGACAACAATAAGCAAAATGGGATAAGAAAAGAATCAGTGCATAACAAAGCACACAATAATGGTCCAACTCCTAACAAAATAAAATATAAACAGCTTAATACAATGAACAAGTTTAATTAAAAATGATTTTTTTTAACAAAATCAAAACATAGCTGCTCTTTATTAAAATAAGGTTAAAGTGCAAACTACTTCATTTGGTTTGGTAAATTTTAACATCCTGAATTTGAAAATAACATTATTTTCGAAGAAAACAAATAGCCAGTGCACTAACCTAACCCTCACTGATTGGGGTTGCAAAGAATCCATTTTAACATCCTGAATTTGAAAATAACATTATTTTCAAAGACAACAAATAGCCAGTTCACTAACCTAACCCTCACTGATTGGGGTTGCAAAGAATCCATTTTAACTTATCCCAAGAAAACAAAAACAAAAAACAAAAAAAACAAAAAACGACTCTAATACCACACACTGAAGTAAACCAAATTGTACTTGGAATTGGACAAGGGAAAAACAAATGACTCACAATTTCCTCATATTCACCATGGATCACACATTCACACATGAAGCAGAAACTACAACTTGTCTTCTAATGAGGTCAGACTTCACAAACAAATCATTATTAATTATTTCCACAGAAAAATAAGACATTTAAAAGGTAATATCAAGCTCTCATATCTGGCCCAAAAAGAACCCCGCTAAACAGAAACAACAGTGCCATCATTATCTTCCAAAGTCTGGTTTTTGCTTAAGAAATACCCTTTTTAACACTATAAAGTCCAGATTCAGAGTTTAGCCAGATTAAGTTCTCCTTAAATTTTCCTCTAGACAATGAAATCTTACACATTTCACCTGCCACTGTAGGTTGGTAAAGGTTCCTAGTGAGATAAAATTTCCAACACAATCTGTCACGATCAATTAGATCTTCAACAATTTGCATAGGAACTCTGATTCAGTGAAACTGAAGTACCATCACCAATACACCATGTAGTTTCAGTCAAAGCTGAATATCTACAAGACAGGACACGTTTCCAACCCAATAGTCAGAATGCTTAGATCTGAAACTAAAAATGCCTTCCTTCGCAGTACTTAGCCATTAAATCCTTATGCAGCAAACAATTTGGATTACAAATAACACCTTTCTAACAGAACTGCTTTGCTACCAAACCTTATTTAAAGGACCCATATTCTACATCCTAACCAACAATCTTTTCTTAGATGAGCAGATAAAATTCCAGTTTGGTAAATGAATTTACCTGCTCCCTACAATGTATCTAGAAAGAATTACAAACAATACCACCTCAAAATTTTCAAAACACTATGTTGCATATCATTAGTAGCTTGAACAAAAGGCCAGAGACAAGATATTTGCACACTTATAACAAACTGTGCAGATGCATTGCCTAATCTACCAAGTCATTGTGCAGATAAGTCTTATCATAAGCTTTATTCATATCAACATTATAGGCTACCAACCAAGTTTTCCACCTCCTAGTCTTTCTAATTTCCTCAACCGGTCATGTGCTAACAACAGATTATCATAAATCATTGATCAACTATTATATTAGAAAAAAAAAAGTCACAACTTTCAAATTCAAGGAAGGAATTTACAAAGTCAAAACCATATGCTTGATAACTGCTGCTAGTTGTTTATCTTTATCAAATTTGTTGGAACTTAATGTTCTTCCAAAATTGTATGACAAGAGAAGCTCCTCTTTAAAAGGATTCTCTTCTCCTATCGTCAAGAAGTCCCTAAGATCCTCACCTGTACAGGCATAGGCAACAATAAGCAAAATGGGATAAGAAAAGAATCAGTGCATAACAAGGCACACCATAATGGTCCAACTCTAATCAAACTAAGATATAAACAGCTTAATTACAATGAACCATTTTATTTAAAAATGATACTTTTTAACAAAATCAAAACATAGCTGCTCTTTATTAAAATAAGGTTATAGTACAAACTACTTTATTGAGACTTGAAACAATGATGCAAATCATGCTAAGGAAGGAAAGATAACAAAATAGATCTGGGAGGTATCAACAAGTCATTTTCAGTTATTTCTTAACTACCCAAAGCAAGCAATACCAGCTAAAGAGATGATTTATCCTTGTTTTTCAGTAAGAAGATAGGCATTTAAGGCAATAGAAGAATTAAAATGTACGAGCAAAATCTTTAGCTTATACAGATTACATTTGACAGAATGTAAAACTTTTTGAATAAATAATACAAGGAAAACATGAAGAACATTTAGTACGAGTGTGAAAACAAGGAGTTAAAAGATCGGTCACCATAAAATTGTCAGCAAAGAAACAATTGAGCACATCTATCTATACTTTGTAAATTATAAGTGGCAGGAAACATGAACTTGGCTTGGTAAATAGGCTTTGCTCAAATTTGGTAAGCAACACTGACCACTTTCTTTTTTAAGTAATAAATTATTATATCAAATAAAATTTGAATTGAGAATAAACAATATTAAGTATATATTCTATGTACTCAACTATCACCTCAATATAACAATGAGAGTCAGAGACCACAACCTTGATAAGCTATTTATCCTAAAAACAATGCCACTTGATTAAGGTAATGAATCAACAATAATAAGAATTTGACAATGTCATATTCATATCTAATGCATGATATAATCAACGCCAAGTACATTCAAAGAACAAAATGAAAAACCATCCTAACCATTTTCCATTCACCAGTGGACAGTGAATAAACTGGGGTTAAGACTTTTAAGACAACCCTGACCACTTTGTAGTCATTAGTTTTGGAATCAAATTCAAACCCAATAATAGTGCCGAACCCACCATTTGTAATATAGATGACATTGGGTGAAGGAAGATTCACTAACTTTCTAACACAAGGGTTCCACAGACATAATCTATCACTCTCAGTGTGTAAATCATCAGAAAGGAAGAGCAGGCCATTATAAGTACCCATCACACTAAACTACTGGCGTGTTGTGAGTGGAAAGTCAGATCACTTCATTTCAGATATGCTGGCCAAAAATCAAACTACTAGAGATCAGCTGTTGAAAGGAACTTTCCTGACTTTATTTGAGATTGCTACTTATAGGGAGGTTTTTGTGGCTGATATGTTGGTGAGCCACACTTTGGAGGGAGGGTGGACCAGTGGAGTTGGGATGTACGGTTTCAACGTGGTTTTAATGATTGGGAGACGGAGTTGGTGGGGGCTTTTTTTCATACCTTGAGTGACAGTGTCCTCCAATTAAGGATGAGGTGGTGCTTGGGGTTGAAGGGGAGTTTGCTATACAGTCCTTTTTATGGTGTTTTGAGGGGATCTAGCTCTATGATTTTTCCTTGGAAGAGTATTTGGGGTGTGAAGACTCCACGTCATGTGTCTTTTTTGTTTGGATAGCTGCATGGGGGAAGATTCTCACAGCTAATCATTTGAGGAGAAGAGGCTTCACTAGTATGGATTGGTGTTGCCTTTGTAAATGTAGTGGGGAGAGTGTTGATCATTTGCTGTTACATTGTGGGGAGGTATCTTGGTTAAGGAGTTTTGCCTTTTGATCGTTTGGTGTTGCTTGGGTTTTACCAAAGGGGTGAAGTTTGGATCCAGTGTCCAGTTACACTGGACCCGTTGAGATTATAACACGTGTCCACTTTTGATTTATTGGCAACTTGGAAAAATTGGTTTGGAAAGCATACTTCGAATATTTGGACTTTGGTGCCACATTGTGTGATGTGGATTATTTGGAGGGAGAGAAATAATCACATTTTTGAAGATTCGGTGCTTCCTAGGGACAAGGTCATATCCTTATTTGCAGAAAATTTTTTTGTTAGTTCAAGTGTGTGGGGATCTACCTCTAGGGAATCCATTCTGCTGTTTTAAGATTCCCCTTTTTTCTTGTATATAATTTTCTGTTTTTTTTCTTTTTTTCCTTTTTTTTGTTGCCCGTACACATTCTTTGTGCCTACTCCATTTCTTTAATGGAGTAGTTTTCTATTAATACAATTTTTCTTAACTATCAAAAAAAAAAAAATAGTTGAACTCTATTTAGCATTTATTTATTGTTTGGTATTTTACATTTGAGAATTGGGTTTTTATTGTCATTATGGCCTTGGAGTTTTTGTTAGCTATTGAGTTATTGTTTGTAGTCTTGGATTTTATCTGACTTATTAATTATTGAGGATAGTTACTGCTTTTTTTGGGGGTCTTGCACACTTGTAAGGTGGAGACTTTATAGTGCGCTGCCGTTGTTGCGTGCCTAGCTCATATTTTTGGGTCTGGGGCGTGATAATGTCATTTACTCCACCTTAAAGTAGACATTGTATCTCACCCTGCTTTGTTACACTTACAATCTATTTGAAATACAGATGAAGCCCAGTGTGGGTCCAAGTGAATTCATCAAAGTTCAGAGAAGGAGCTACAGGTTTACATCAATGCAGGGGGGCCATTGAAGGATTTCAATGAATTCCTCACAAAACTTTCAAGACTTACCTAGTCTTCACAGTATGCCATGAAGTTTGAGATGTTTAGCTCAAAACCTTCTGTAGAAGAAGAATTCAGAAGCAGGAAAATCTATTGGAGTCTGATTTTTCATTTTCCAATTATCCTTTCTACTTTGCATAAGATGGACTTGAAACTGGAGCTTTTCCTGTTAATGCTTGTCATGTATTCCATTTCCAATAGCAATAATGTGACTTAGAATTACTATGAAATTTATTTGGAGCTTTAGAGATTTAGCTATCAGATGTGGACAAAGTATCCTAAAGAATTGAAAATCATTTCAAAAATTTGAGGAATAAAGAAGTTTTATCAGCAGCTACAGTAGTTATCCCAACAATGATGAAGTTGTGGCCTTACCATACTCACAAATTCAAATATTCCTAATTAAATGAGAAAGAAAAAACAAAAAAAGACCTGTGTTGTGATATTAAAATTTTAAAAGATAGCTCTTGAACCAATCAATTACAAATTATATTCTTCCACATATTCTAAACAAAGGCCCAATAGTTTAATTTTTGGCCAGCATATCTGAAATGACCAACTAACCTACTAAAGTATCATAGACTTGAAAGATGCAATGCTGAAATGCTGGACTGTGAATGATTCACAATTGTCATGTCAAACAATCTTGAGTGCAACTAAACAAACCCAAACTAGCTATAAGAATTCAAAATTATACATATATTCTATAACAGTCAGGATTCTATGTGTTTGGTGAACATAATTTTTTAATAAGAGAGACAAATTGCAAACAGAAAGACCGCAACTACTAAACTATTGCACGATTATTCGTAACTACAGTGAGGCCACATGGTAAAATAGAAATTATGCATCTCAAGTAGACAAATCATATCAATAAAACAAATGAAAACAAAATTCCAATAATGAAAACTAGACTGACCTCACAACCAAGGCAGAAGGCGATCTTGGGCCTATCAATTACTTCATCAGCAATCAGAAATAATCCCAGCCAAATGCATTAAAAAAACAAATCAACAAATTATAATTAATTATTTTATAAAAAAATAACTTTGAATTCCAGTAACTTGTAATTTTCCTAATACTTGTACAAGCAGAAATGCATTGATAGAGTTGTATACAGTCCTATGGATGAGTCTCTTAATAGAGAGAGAGAGAGAGAGAGAGAGAGAGAGAGAAGAAAGTGACAAAAGTACCAAAAGATGCAAATGAAACAATACTACTAAAAAGGGCTACATACCTTGGCATAAAATGCATAAGAAATTGAATGGAACAACAGAGAAAACAGTTTCAAGGTTCTTTTTAGGTGGAGGCATTTTCTTCAAAGTTGGATCAGAATTTCCTCATTTTCTGGTGGATAGAGATTAAATTCGGAGTCATTGTTTACAAATTCACGGATCATTGAAGATGAACCCAAATTAAACTCATCACTAACATTAATCCATATCTCATATCTGGCATCAGATCCATTGGAGGCTTCACTTATTTTTTCTCTAGAAGGAAATCTCCACGCAGGTCAACACTAAGCTCTAAGGGCCTCAGTGTGACCCTTTCAGGAAAAATCTCCAGGCAGCAAAATGCCTTCAAAAACTTGGCAGTTGGCGCAACTAGCCAAGTCATGCACCAATTAGATGTGTCGTCAAAGACCAGAGGAGGTTGATATTCTCTTGCAACCAAATCATCAGTTCCAAGGTTAGTACATGTATTGGGAAGTGGCAAGACACTCAAATCATCATCATCATCATCATCATCATCATAATCCTCATCATGGCTAGCACTCGGAAGGTGCAAGTTAGGAATACCAGATTTCTGAGGGCCACAAATGCATTCTGCATAAACCCCCCACCTTTTTATGACAATAGGATTAAGTGGCTCATAATTTTCGTATTGAACCTCAACATGATTATGTTCAGATGGATTTGAGTAATTTAAATGCTCCTGCATACGCTGATGAGACGGAGAATATAACCACAGATGATTAGGATTTCCTTTAAAAACAATAACCCCAAAGTGAAGTCTTTCACAACCATTGATGGAAGCGTTAACTCTAACATTGCAATAAGATTCAATCTTTTGTGCCTCCTCCTCCGATCCAAGAGCAATACAGATAGCAAAAAGATTTGGAAATCTGCGACCAACCCAGAATGATATGGAATTTCCAACACTATGATGGTTGAACCACTTTGGAATCACAGCTCTTGGTATTATAAGATCACGATCTTCAGTTTCAGAGCCCACAATTTCAGATGAGAAGTCATTGGAGGACTGTGGATCCTCGCTTGTTAAACCTTCACATGCTCTATTTGGTAAAATTTCCATAATTTCACAATCATCATCCTCAGCTTCAATTCCAGAGCCCTCATAATCAGAGAGAAGAACTTGATGTGATAATCTAGTTGAGGACTGTGGATCCATTAATAGGTCGTTTCTTGCACCTTCATATACTCTATTTGGTAAAATCCCCATAGTTTCTATAATCTGCTTACAATTAGAAAATTCAATAAATTTCAGTTTAGCAAAATCTATGATGTATTTGAGGAAGGTAACAAAATTATTTCTTTAAAACTTGAGAGAGAGAGAGAGAGAGACCTGACTCAATGACGATTGTGGATCCAATGACATGCAATTTGTTGCAACTACAGAACGTATTGATCGTGGGAGTCCTAGAATTTCACGAAGTTGCTTGCAATCTGAAATTGAAAGTGTCTTTAATCTAGGAAATCTGCTGAAGCTTTCGGGAATGGTAATAATATTGGTTCCACTGAGAAATAGACTTTCCAAAGCGGGGAAGTAATTAGGCTTCATCAAAATATTTAATGTATTTAGATTTGCCTCAGGGCTGAGATGTAGACTTTTCATCTTCAGAAACCCATTTCCAGAAAAGCTATCAAAAGAATTGTACACCGTTCTCAATTTGGTAGTAGTAGTCTCTAAGTCCTCAAGCTGTTGCAATTTGTAGATGCTATCTGGAAGATCCCTAAGGTTTTGGCAACCATATATGTCTAATCTCTCAAGCCCAGTGAGATACCCAATTGATGAAGGCAACTCTCTAATACTACTCCCACTTAATTTAATACCCTTAAATCTTTCATTTCAGGATGAATATTAGGGAACTTCTCAAGCCTTGGGCACTCACGAAGATCAAATTGTTCAAGAGATTTCAACATCAAGTTCCTTGGAAGAATCTGAAGTTTTTTGCAACAATCGAGGCTCCATTTTTTAAGCTTTTCATGAAATCCAAAAGACTCATGAATCTCAACTAAATTTTTACAAGAAAAAAGTTCCAATGTCTCTAAGTTTGGAGTGCATATATCAGGTAATTTCGTAATAAATTCACAATATTTGAGATTGACATCTTTCAAATTTTTGAATTGAAACCCCTGTAGAAAAAAAAAATAATAATAAAATAATTTGACAAACATTTAACAAAATCAGAATTTAGAAATATTAATAAATCATACCTGCTTGAAAAGCTTGTCCAATCTAATTTGACTATGCGACATCTCAAGAGCAACAAGTTGTTGAGGACAATATTCGGATGGCAAGGAAAAAGGATATTCGGGCCACTTAAGAAACCTTAACCCATTGGGAAGATATTTAAGTGCTTCACAATTATCTACATTTTCAACTATAAGAAATTTGAGATTTTCCATCTTTTTGAAAACTTCAGTGTGTAGTTGCACCTTTACCAATTTAGGCGGATGAAATAGTATGCCTCGAATTTTGTCCGATCCCTAATTGGATAAAGCATTAAGTGACCTATAATACACAATAGAATTTACCAAAAGGAAAATGATTTTGAAATTTTAAGCAAAAATGATACTAATATACTTTTTTTTGGCATGATAATAATAAAATTATATTTTATACAGTGTTAAAAAGAAATAAAATAATAAAAATCAAACAAAAAAAAATATTATTTCTACTTGAACAAGGATAAAAAGAAAAAGTTGAAGAAAAATAACTCTCTTTTTTTAATAAAGAAGAAAAAGAGCTTATACCTTATTTTCAGTTAGTACTTCATAAGAATCCTTATGACGCCATAACCTGCTACGTTCTCCAAGAATTTGTGGTGATTCTCGCCTAACAACTTCTCTACCCATTTGTTGTATCAAGTCATGCATTGACAATGCACCATATTGATCAATAGTTATAAGACACTTATCAACAAGTTTTGAAATACCATAATCTGGAAATAAATCACAAGCATCTAAAATTTTTGTAACATAATCCTTTCTCATTCCTTTGAAGAAACTTGCAATATCGAGAAAAATGTGTTTTTCGCTTTCTTCCAATCCATCATAACTTACTTTAAGTATTTCTTGAATGTCTTCATTGGGAATTTTGTTATACTTATCTAATGCACTTTTCCATTCAATTATAGTTCTTCCACACAAATCAGAACCTATTATTGCTAGAGCTAAGGGAAGGCCTTTGGCATAATGTATAACTTGGTTTGCAAGTTCAGAATAATCTTCCTCGGGTTTGTTTCCGTGGAAGGCATGTTGACTAAAGAGTTCAAGAGCTTCATCAACATCTAATTCCTCAACCTTGTAAGTTGTACAAACTTCTCCAAGAGTAGTTAGCAAGTGTTTATCTCTTGTTGTTATAATGACTCTACTTCCCGAAGCAAACCAATCACATCTTTCAAGCAAATTTTCTATATGTTTTGATTTATCCACATCATCAAGAATTAAAAGAACCCTTTTACTGCGAAGCCTTTTCATTATCAAATTTATTCCTTGGGGTACACTATCTACCTTCAAATGCCTAACCCGCAAGATTGTGGAAAGAAGTTTCTCTTGTAGTTGAATTATACCATTCTTTGTTCTTGACTTTTCTCTGACATCCTCTAGAAAGCAGCTTCCTTCAAAATGATCAACAATTCTATTATAAACAGCTTTTGCAATTGTAGTCTTACCTATTCCCCCAAGTCCATGAATTCCTACCATTCGAACATCATTTGACTCAATATCTAAAAGCAATTCTATAGCCTTTGCACGAGAATTTACTCCAATTGGGTATTTAGCAACAAATAATCGCGTGCGATTTAATTCAACTCTCGATATCCTTTCAATAATTTCCTGGATAAATATAGATTCAGGGCAGCTGCCAATCACAAAGAATAAGAGACTTTAAATAAGTTGGATTAGTTGGAAACATAAATCTAGTTTTGTGCATTACAACTTACACTTGTCAGATTATTAATTAAAGTAAATGACATATAATTCAAGAAATGGAGAAGTACCATTAATTTTCGTACATTCTTTTCTTTCTTTGTCAGGTAATCAGTTTAGGCTTTTAGCAAGTAATTGAGTGAAAAACTTTGTTTAGGTGAGGAAAGAAACTTTAGTGGAAACCCACTTCCGTTACTTGACCAAAATGATTAAGAAATTATGGAAAACCTCTCTAAAAAATTACGTTGGAGAAACTCTTTGTCTGTTAAGACAAAATATTCTATTTCAAACACTATCCTTTGTAGCCTAACCACCTACAGAAGATACTATGAAAGTTGAAAATTCATAATTTGACAAGTTCATTAAAATTATAAAACACACGAGGTACATACCTATTCTCATAATGCCATCCAGACAAACTACCGACTTCATTTAGAGCCTCCTTCCACCTCTGCACCTTGCCAATCTCATCCTTGAATTTTTCTTCATGTTTAGCCAATGCTACTCCAAATTTCCTCTCTTGTTTACGTATTTCTGATGGATCCACTTTGTAAAACACCGGTAAAACCAATTGGCCATTTATCCTACACTCAATAATCTTAACTAGTTCATCCAAGCACCAAGTAGAAGATGCATAGTCTTCAGACAATACGACAATTGAAATCATTGACAATTCAATGGTTCTGAGAAGTTCAGTTGAAATTTTTTCTCCTCTCTGAAGGTTATCATCGATGAAGGTGTTAAAGCCATTGTCACACAATGCTTTATATAAATGGCTTATAAAACCATTGCGGGTATCTTCACCTCTAAAGTTCAAGAAGACATCATAGTTCCATCGGGAACTGGAAGAAGAAGAAGAAGAAGAAGAAGAGGCTCTTTCGAAGGTTAGCAAAGCCATTATGATCAAAAGAGCTGAATAGATCTGAATGAAATAAAAGAGAGATAGGTTACAGTACTGTGAAGCAAAGAGGAATTGCAAGAGATGATACAAGAGATAGTGAACGCATGAAAGTGAAGCAGAAGAAGTTTAAAGTAGGTGGTAGTAAGGATCCACCACCGATTAGAGAGACATAGGAAATTTACCGGAACCATCACCGGAATTGGTGGAGCGGAACGCGGTGGCTGCTAGCTGTAGCCATGGAGTCCATGGAGTCTTAGAGAAAGATCTGATGGAAGAGAAAAAGGGAGAGAGAGTTTTTTTAAATTTGAGGAAGCAGAAGGGAGTAGAGAAAAGAGTAAAGATAGGGGTGACACGCGGGAGCAGGTATATGTTGTACCCGGCAGATAGGGGTGACACGCGGGAGCAGGTATATGGTGTACCCGGCATATATGCCGGGTACAACATATAATTTTCGGACACTTGGATTGATGACATGGCTCTATGATGTGTCATATTTTTATCCATTAGATTAAGGTAAAGGCTGAGATTGATAAAGGCTGGGATGTGGATCCGTGGTAATAATAAAGTCAGTGGAATTATGGAAGTAAAAGTCCACATCCACTAATTTGAATAATGCAATCCTTCAATCAAACGCTCCCACGCGTTTTCAGTTTTTCCAAGAAGGTGAGCTGGAATGCACTACCCTTTCTTGCATCTCCGAAAGAAAAATTCTTGTGCCACATAAGGTTGCACAACATTGGTCACAACTCGCCCTTGTGACAAGTTGTGATTAGTGAAAGAGTGTTCGTAGGCTCATGTGAGAATACCTATTTACCAATCATAACTCGTCACATGAGCGAGTTATGGCCGATATTGTGCCACTTTATGTGGCACAAGAATTACTCTTTCCGAAATGCACAGATAGGAATCCAAAGTCTGTGTTCCATCAGTATTCACTTTTTCTTTCTAAATAAAGTAAGAGTTATTGAGTTGGTAAGAAAATAAATTATAAAATGATATTAATAATAATAAAAAGAGAAATACTAACTAATGCTCTTAGGGTTTTAGTTAATAATTCATTTAAAGAAAATTTTTACGAAAAAAATAATTAATATTTTGACAATTTTCTTATTTCTCATAAAAATTGTGTTAAAACATTTCTAAAATAAATTGTTAATTAATGTTCTAAAGACATGTTAGCGTGACCCATTAATAAAAACAAAAAAGAACCCAATTTCTTTTGGTAATTTTCCTCGGAAAAAGATCGTGTTCACTTTTAGTGTATGTTTGGATGGCAATGCGTTTTGCGTTGCTTTGCGTCTGGCATTATAAATGTGGGTTTCGTGCACTATTTATAAGACTCACAAACATTTTTTTTAGCAAAATTTTCATTAAAAATAAGTCTTACGGCACTATTCACACATTTAAAATTTATTTTGTTATAGTATTTTCAATTTTCAGTTTTCAATTTTTAACAATAAGCGATATTTAAATAGACCCTTAAACTCTACATAAGCTAGGTGGCCTAGGCCTATAAAGACGAGTAATTTCTTTTGACTTTCCCAACAAAATGTTAAGGACTACCGTCCATTTCCAAGGAAGAAGCAAGATTTATGCACAATTGGACATTTGTAAAAGATTTGCACTTTGGCCACTTCTCCACCAGGATCACATCTTAAGACTTAACGCTATGTTTATTTCGCTGGAAAATCTTCTGTAAAGATAGTTTTCTACATTTTTCAGTGTTTGGTAGCACAAAAAAAACCTGATCAATGGAAAACTATCTTTGGTCAACAGAAAACTCTAATAAAAATAAGGCTTATTTTCTATAGGTTGTTTTCCAATTTTTTTTTTTGGAAAACAATCTCTCTCTCACGCGTTGCATCTCCTATAAATATTGTCTTTGTCTATAGCCGTGGGAAACATAATTTTTTGGCGTCTTCTCTCTCTCATGGTAAGTTTTCTCACTTTTTCTCTCTTTCCTTTGCTTTTTCTCTCCTTACACCCTCACTGTCACTAACTCTGGTCTCGCCTCTTCCCATAGACCTCTCTCTCTAATTGTCTCTCTTCTCTCTTTTCTCCATGTTTCGCTTCCCCTTCGTAACACAATTCTCTAATTAGAATTTTTTTTTTCCTTCACTGATCGGTCAATAGTTCCGACTTGCAAAGGAGAACAAATTGGCAGTGGTAATTATTTCATTCCTCTCTACCAAAATCCAAATTCTTTGTTTTGAATTTGAAACTCGATTTTCTTTTTTCTCTAAGAAATTTTCGATTTGATGGATTCCAGGCAGAAGTTACTTCTTTTTCTTTTTTGTACATAAAGTGCAAAAAAAAAAAAAAAAAAAAAAAAAAAAAAAAAGAAGAAGAAGAAGAAGAAGAAGAAGAATAAAGAATGAATGAAGTAAAAGATGAAAATTTTAAACATAGTACATATATTGCTCTAAATTGCTTTTACATGGGACAATCTTTACCGTAGACTAATAATATTGTTATATAATGAATGATAATTGTTTAGGAGAATTGCATTTGTAGGCAAATACTTTTTTTGTTGGCAGATACTATGCAGTGATGATATATTATACAGTACATTATGAAAATACATAATTTAGAGTAATATTGAAGACTTGTGGTTGACCATAGTAAACAATTAGTATACCAACAAAAAGAGTAGACAATTAAAAGTTATTGTTATTTATACTTATTGAAAATGTATTCCCCTGTCAAATATATATATATATATATATAGACAAATGGTTGATATACATGTGTGTGTGTACATACGTACGTTACTGTTTATATATATAAGCAAGATGAGTGGTAGAGATCATGAAAATTTGACAACTAATTAATTTTGATTGTATCTGTTGTCAAAATTTTAGTATGAAAACCAAATCCATTCTTGGTTTATTTATTTATTTATAATGATTACATTAGTTAGTTTACATAATATACATGTTTTAAATTATACAAGAAATATTTGAAAAAAAATTGCGTACCAAACACCAGAAAACATTCTCAAGCTCATTTTCAAGGTTGTTATCAAACACTGGAAAATGAGACAGTTTTCTAGAAAATACTCTTTGGAAAATGAACAATTTTCCAGAAAACGTTAATGCTGAAACAAACAGAGCGTTAAGAGAAAAGTTTTTTTTTTTTTTTTTTTTTTTTTTTTTTTTTTTTTTTCTGATAAAAAAAGAAAGAAAAGAAATACCCAAATAGCAAACCACTGTCATCATATTCTGTGTCCGTTTGGCATAATTAATTTGACTAATTTATTTTACTATTCAGTTTATTTTTGCTATTATTCATGGGTCCTACTACACTTTTTGGTACTATTTATAGATTACACTGTATTATTTTAACTAACTTTAACTTCTATCTATAGTACTTTTAGCAAAAAGTTTTTAGTTTCAGCAAAATAAATAGATCTCAAACAGACCCTAAGATTGTTTAAGGTTAATACTATGTTTAGAAGTTTTGAGAGAGAGGAGAGTAGAGGGGAGTAGAGAGAAGGAGAGTAGTGAAGAGGAGAGTAGAGGGAAATGGTTATCCTCCACCTTATTTAGATGTTTTTAAAATTAAGTAAGGGGGAGGGGAGTAATTAGTCTTTTCATTTGTAATTTTGTTAATATGGTAAAAGTAAATTTGATATTTCATTTGGTCAAACATTTTTATGCTCCACTCTTCCTCCAAATCTCTCCAATTTGGGGGAATAAAAAATTAGGAGTTAGAAGTAGTTCAAACCCTTCCAAATCCCTCCCCCTCATTCTTTAAAAAACATCCAAATAATGTAATTAAATTACTCTCCCTCCTTTTACTCTACTCCCCTTCCTTCCTCCAACATCCAAACATAGCACAAATACAGTCACCAGGTTTGGGTAATGCTAATTGCTAAGCACATCCAGGACATTTTTTAAAATAAACTATTTGGAAGTAACATGTCTGCCATCAATAACAAATTAAAGTGAGCTGTTAAAGAATGAAGTATACAAAGTACTGATACACAAGCCCCACATGGATCTTATTCTAGCCCTGATAAAGAATCAACAAAATTAAGGTTTTTGATCAACTAAAAGCATAAAGAGAAACCTAAAACCCCAGGAATTACAAGCTAAAATATGATATTTAATTCATAGCCAGTTGAAGAAATCCACATCAGAGTCTAGAAAACGATCAAAAGCACCAGAATTTCACCTCCCCAGATCAATTTCAGGCCTAAATATTTATGGGTATTGATGAAACCCACTCACTTGCCCCTCCATTATATTCCTTCACAATTGGAGCTTCCCACAGAATCCCTCTTCCAATAGAAATTAAAATGGCCAAAAAATTCACAACTTTAAAGTAAACTATGGGTGAGTTTGTAATCAGCTTTAAGTTTTAGCTTTTAGCTTTTAGCTTTTATATACAGTTTTTTAAAACCTCACATTTTTTCGTCTTTTCTTACTTTTTTAAAAAAATTTCAAGGTACAAATATACTTTAACACATTTTTAGCAAAAATCTAGATAAACTGTTCTTAAACAAACCCATAAAAGTACCAAAGAGAAAGATGATTGTATAGGAGAGAACTGGTTTAAAATAGAAAAACAAGAACTCAAAGACCAAAGGATGTTATATATAGTTGACTTTTTTTGCGATGATTTCTTAACTTGCCTTCTTGTTTCTCTTGATTCCTATTGCTTTGTATTTTGTGTGTATTTTTTAAGAATAATTTTTTTGGAAAATGCTAGAAATGTTCGAGTGTTATTAATGCTACTTTATCTATTTTACCAACTCATTTTACATTACATCTAACATTTCATTTCTTATTTTTACATACAACCCAATAAAATAATATAAATTACATAATAAAATAAGATAAAATTGCTACGGTGAGTCAAAAATAAGGAGAGACTGAGGAAAGTGAGAAGGAAAAAAGAAAAAAGAAAACTTTTACTCAATATTTCAATTTTTATCATTATTATTATTATTAATTTTTTTTTTGCATAGCTGATAATAGTAGCACACTACCCATAGTATATTAGCACACAAAGCCCACATGACCCACTGCCCCCACACACTAAAACTATAACTTCCCTAAATCACTAATCCATCCATTGTAGCATGAATAGTCTCTTTAACTTTATCAATTATTATAAATTATTATACCAATTAATAAAATCTTATTTAAGGTCTACTAGGATTAAGTAAATTAGCCATATTATCAATTGAGAAAGAAATGTTTGAGGAAATTAAATACAAAAACTTAATTAGTAATTTTGCATCTCAAAAGGCAAGGAAAAAATATTTTAAATAAAAAATAAGAGAATTCAATAAATATTATTTAATTAATATTTAAATATAAAAAAGCCCACTTAAAATTTTGGCTTTAAGCCTCCAAAGTTATTGAGCCAACCCCAGTTTCTATTTTCATTATGACCTTGGATGTTTTTTTTAGCTATTGAGTTATTTGTTTATAGTTTTGGATTTTATTTGACTTATTAATTATTGAGGATAGCTACTTCTTCTATTGGAGGTCTTGCACACTTGTACGATGGAGACTTTATAGTGCGCTGCTGTTGTTGCGTGCCAATCTCATATTTTTGGGTTCAGGGTGAGATAATGTCATTTCTCTGTGTGTGTGTATATATATATATTGATTTCTCTTACCTACCAAAAAAAAAATTTAGTCGAACTCAATTTAGCATTTATTTATTTTTTGGTATTTTACATTTGAGATTTGGGTTTCTATTAAGGCCAGCTGAAGCATAGAAGTAAGTGATGCAATCGCCTAAGGCACCCAAATAAAAGAAACCCCCCACTTGTGTGTGTGTGTGCACACACGTATATATATATTTTTTAATTAAAAAAAATTAAGACATTTTATTGGTCAATAGAATGCATTAAAAAGGCGCATTGTATCATTACAAAAGATTAAAAAAGGGAAAAAAACAAAAATAATCAAAATTTGGATAATAAAATTAAATCATAGGAGACAATTTCATTAAATCATTCTTGAAATCTACTAAATCAAAATTAATATAGACAAAATCATTAGTAATACAACATAAGTATCTTGAAATATGCCAAAATAGAGATTATAAATTTCTAAAACAAAAGACAGAAAATAAATCTCTCTCTCTCTCTCTCTCTCTCTATCTCTTCATCTATATTCTCACCTTTCTTGATCTTGATATTTTTTTATAAGCTTTTTTTCATTCTTTGCAATAGCTTCACAGTGGTGGACAGTATGTTGTGTGTGGGCATAGCAGCTTGAGGCTTGAGCTTCATCTGATTTGAGGTACCCCCTCTCTCTCTCTAAAAATAAAGACATGAAAATGAGATGACAGTACTGTTCGTGATAACTATGGGCTTTTTACTCAATATTTCAAAAAAAAATTTGTACACTACACAACACTACAGGCATAGCTGATAGTAGTAGCACACTGCCAATAGCATATTAGCGCACACAGCCCACATGACCCACTGCCCCACACACTAAAACTATAACTTCCCTAAGACACTAATCCATCCACTGTAGCATGAATAGTCTCTTTAACTTATCAATTATTATACCAATTAATAAAATCTTATTTTAAGGTCTTTTAAGATTAATTGATCTAGCCATATTATCAATTGAAAAAGAAATGTTTGAGGAAATTAAATACAAAACTTAATTAATAATTTTGCATCTCAAAAGGCAAGAAAAGAAAATTTAAATAAAAAAAGAAAATTCAATAAATATTATATATATATATATATATATATATATATATATATATATATATATATATATACACATGAGCCTAGAATAGGATAATCTATAATTCATTGATTTTACTAATGTCTGGCATAAATCAAGAGTGAGAAATTTTTCTTGAAGAGCCAAGTTAAATAAAGGTTATTTAAATCAGGATCTTATGTAAGGGTTCAAGTGATAACTTAGTGGTAATTACATCTTTTATGATGCCTTGTTTATTTATTATTATTTTTTAACCTTACCTCCACTCTCTATTATTTACTCATCTAAAAAATAAAAATCAGGATTGTACCTGAGATTAGTAGAGTTTCCTTTATGGACAAAGCACTAAAAATAAACACAAAACAATTTTGGTATTGATCAGTGGTGGAGTTAGGATTTCAATTTTTTTTTTTTTTTTTTTTTTTTTTTTTTTTTTTGGAAGGGGGGGAGATCAAAAGACAATAATAAATTTTTTATAAAAAAAAACTAAAAATATTAATCAATATTACTAATAAAATTATAAATAATGGCAATTTTTATAAAAATATATATTAAAATTAAAACAATCTTAAAATAAATAAACAATTGTAAAACAACCAATTCATAGTTACTAACAATTAAAGTAAGAGATTATTATACACACATTTTAGACATATGATTTGATTCCATGTAATAATTTGAGAAAATAAATTTCCAACTTTCTTTATCTGTTTTTCCAATTATTTAAGTTTTAGATTTATGGTAAAAACTCAAAATTTGAAACAATGAAAAAAAAAAAAGAGAGATAAAGGTGAAAAAAATAATGGATGCTTTATTGCTTTAGTACCATTAAAGACATTATATTATTATGATTATTATTATTATTATTATTATTATTATTATTGGTAAAGTTTGAGTTCCTCGGGCTGTACCTAAGTGAAAGAAAGGAATTTGGATAAGTGAAAAAAAAAAAAAAAACAAAAAAAAAAAAAAAAACAAAAACGAAAACAAAAACAAAAACAACTTGAATATTGGTCAAAGTGCACATAGGCTTTAAAATAAAGGTGATAGTTGGTGGCAATTTATTTATTGTCAGGCTAATTGATAAAAGCGGGAGGAGTTGTTTCAATAACACCACAAAATTTCACAATATTTTTACAATAAATTAAGGTGTTAGTATATTGTTAGTCAAAATAAAATAAAATAAAATATTCTAAGATCCATCCCAACTAAAAACACGAGTATTGTAAAAATATTGAAAAATTTTGTTATGTTTCTAGACTTTCTTAGATAGGAAATGTGTTTATTTATTTTTTCATGTTATGGTACAGTACCTGTGTAAAAATGGGAAAATATTTCTTTGTTTTACTATTTTAGCGTTAGAGGGGCAAAGAAATACTCTTAATAGAACAATATCATTTTTTTTTACCAAAAAATATGAACTATATAAATGGTTTTTTGGGTGGAGTAGGGGGGTAGGTGCCCCCCTCTGGCTCCGCCCTTGGTACTGATTATGATAAATTACCCATTAAAAAGTTTAAATTTAATGTTACGTAGTTCTATACTCCATATAACTATTTATTTTTCTTGAGGTATACCATATAATGAATTTAATCATACCAAACTAGCAATATCTAATTAAAGAAAAATGTTTTCCGAGTTGCAATGCCGAAATAAGTTTTTTTTGGAGAATGCCAAAATAAATTGATAATTGATAGTTTTTTTTTTTTTTTTTTTGTTTTTTTTTTGTTTTTTTTTTGTTTTTTTTGCTGAATGATAATTGATAGTTAACTGCATTGTTCGCGTTTCCAAAGAAAAATAGGGCTAGAATTAAATGGAAAAAAAAATCCAAAAACGTTCACAAAAAGTTTCTATAATATATGTGTGTGTATATATATATATATATATATATATATATATATATATATATATATAAAAAAGTGAATGAATTTATATAAGAAGATTTAGAAGAACGTATCAGACTTCTTATCTTACACAGTACTAATATCTTGGCAAATTTGGGAGTTGTGACCTACCTTGGCTTGAGAGGCCTTGGATTGTATACTTTTTTTTTTTTTTTTTTTTGAGATAACGATAGAATTATATATTATTGATTGAGAAAAGCAAAAGAACAGTATTAAAGGGAGATTTTATCTTTGACTCGTGTACCCACCTACACTCAACCCCACATCTATTACATATCTCCCTATACCACGTAGAGGTCTCACATGCCATGCAGAAACTACTTCGTATTACAGGGAGTTTTTATCTTTGACTCGTATACCCACCTCCACTCAACCCCACCTCTATTACATATCTCCCTATACCACGTAATGGTCTCACATGCCATGCAAAAACTACTCTTCAGAGGGAGACAGCCCCAGGGTCTTATGGTACTACTGTTATAGTATTTTGGGATGCTGCAAGACGCTGAAAGTCCTCCAGAATTCCAGTGGCGTGATCCATAATAGCCCCTGGCCGCAACTGCACCTTCTCAAAGTAGTATTTGTTCCGAGCATTCCAGATTGCCCATGACGTCGTGGCCCACCTCTCCAGCTCTGTCTTCGTTAGTTTACTCTTTATCATCCGAAATAATTGGAAGAAGTCCTGTACCTGGTTGCTACATTTCTGCACCCTTCCTTTTGATATTGCCCACACATTTCGTGCCATTGGACATTCCCATAGGAAGTGCGAGGTTGTTTCAGGTTGTTGACAGCAGATGTCGCATCTCGAATCTACCATCACCCTTCGGCGGTGTAGATTATCCTTAGTGGGGAGAATATTTGAACACGCTCTCCACATAAAATTCTTGACTTTCGGTGGTACTTTGAGAGCCCAAATTGTCTTCCACACCTTGCCATCTATCTGAGCATTTGAGTGTTCAGCCCCATCATGATGCAAGAGGCGGAGAGCTACTTGGTACGCAGTCTTAACTGAGAACCTCCGTGCCCTGTTTTCCTTCCACTCTAATTCGTTCCTTTTGTGTAAGGCAGTCAAGGGTATAGCCAAGATCTCACCCCGGGTACTGGGTGCAAATAAGTCATGCACCTTCTGTCTGTTCCACTGGCCCGTGTCCTCCTCAATAAGGTCACTAACTAGCATATTGGTTTGGACTTCCCCAATGAATACCGGTCTGTGTGTCAGCCAATTATCCACTGCCACTCTAATTTTTTTTACCGTCCCCCACCTTCCATTGTGACCCCGCCCTTATAATGTCTCTTGCTGCCAGTAGGCTACGCCAAACATAGGAAGGATTGTGTCCCAACTCAGCCTCCAAAAACGAGCACTGTGGGAAATATGTTTGCTTTGTAGACCCGGTAGAAGAGAGAGTGGGTGTGATGCATCAACCGTCATGCCTGCTTTGCTAACAATGCCATGTTGAATGCTTGGATATCTCTAAACCCCATTCCATCCTTTACTTTTGGTGAGCATAATTTTCTCCAATTTATCCAATGTATCTTTTTCTCTTCCTTTGATTGCCCCCACCAATATTTGGCGATGGTGGAGTTTATGGTTTCACATAAAGACTTCGGAATTTTAAAGATGCTCATGGAGTATGTTGGTATTGCTTGTGCCATCGTCTTGATTAGGACTTCCCTTCCCGCCTTTGAGATAAACTTTTCTTTCCATCCCATCACCCTCCTTGTGATTTTTTCCTGCAAGTCTTTGAAAGTATTAACTTTAGACTTTCCACTAGCCATCGGTAACCCAAGATATTTTTCACAATCCTCCACTATTCTGGCCCCCATAAAATTCCTTATGTTGTGCTTAACATCTGCTCTTGTATTTCTGCTAAAGAACAATGACGTTTTCTGCTTGTTTATAGCTTGCCCCGAAGCTGCCTTATATTGCTCCAAGATGGCTAATAACCGATGGCATTCCTCCATTGTTGCTTGGCAAAAGATGAGACTATCTTCTGAAAACAAAAGGTGGGATAGGCGGACCCCTCCATTGCTGGAAAGAACACCCTACAAATGTCTAGCTTCCTCCGCCTTCCTAAGCATAGCAGACAAGCCTTCAGCACAAAACAAGAATAGATAGGGAGGCAATGGATCACCTTGTTTTATACCCCTTGTGGGGGTGACAAAACCCTTTGGCTCTACATTAATGAGGACTGAATAGGTAGCTGTGCATACTGTTACCATTGCCAACTGCACCCATTTTTCATCCAATCCCAGTTTTAGCATCACCTTCTGAAGGAAAGCCTATTCTACTCGACCATAGGCTTTGCTAATATCCAGCTTTACTGCCATCTGCCCCATTTTCCCCTTCCTTTTATTTCGCATCCTGTGTAACATTTCAAAAGCTACAGTAGTGTTATCAGTAATAAGCCGGTTAGGAACAAAAGCACTTTGGGCATCGGATATCACATTTGGCAGAATAGTTTTTAGTCGGTTTGCAATAACCTTTGATACAATTCTTGAGACCACATTTTCCAAACTAATAGGGCGGTAATCAGACATATATTGTGCTTCTTCTTCTTTTTTTGGAATCAAAACAATATGGGTAAAATTCATTTTCCTTAAACAGTGACCTGAATGGAGTACTGATAATAAAACTTCTATCACATCTGGGCTAACAATATCCCAATATTTTTGGAAAAAGAAGGGAGACATACCATCTGGTCCAGGTGATTTTGAGGGGTGCATCTGAAATAGGGCACTTCTAACTTCCTCAGGTGTGTAAGGTTGAAGTAGCATGTGGTTCATCTCTGGAGTGACCACTCTATCCACTGCATTAAGAACCCTCTCCATGTTTGAAGGATTTGTTGTAGTAAACAAGTCCTGGAAATACCTCTCTACCACTATGGCTATTTCCTCATCCGATTGCCTCCACACCCCATCTCTGTCATGAACTCCACTAATATGATTTTTCCTCCTTCGTTGACTTGCTCTTTGATGAAAAAATTTGGTGTTTTTATCTCCCGCTTGTAACCAAATGGACCTGGACCGTTGACGCCAATGGAGTTCATCATTGTATAGTCTTGTATTGATCTCCTCCTTTACTTTTTTGATGACTTCGGCATTTTCCACATTATTCAGCCCCATTAGCTCTTCCAACTCCCTATGTTTTTCCTCCAAAATTGCCCTTGAGTTCCCAAACACATTTCTGCTCCACCCCACCAATGCTACACGACAGCTTTTTATCTTTTCAAACAAATTATACATTGGGCTACCCATAGAGACCACGTTAGTCCAGGCTGCCCTTATAACCGTTTCACACTCCGGATTGGCTGCCCATTTCTCCTCGAACCGGTGTGGCACTCGTTTCCTTCGATTATTGAGACTTAACAGACACATTGATAGTTTGCACTTTGCAATTTCTCAGGTTTGGTACCAACTTCACTTGGCAACCTCAACAATTTCATCAATTGAGTCTTCGATTTCATAATTTTTTAGTGCAAATCTCTTTTTCATTAGCCAATCTCACACAAATCTAAACTTGCTCAGCTAGATCGTTTCTACAATACTTTCAGTGCACATACCTTGTCTTGGCTAGGAAATGGAGAAAATTGGCATATAACACCCATTTTCAAACATATTTGTTAGTTAGCATTGTTTTCAAACTAATTAGCAAACTAACATCTCGAGTTTGTTAGACTTGATTTCACTATAGCAACTTGAGTCTCACAAACTCGAGTTCCATGTGAACTCGACTCTTGAACACTCGATTTCCCTAAAACAAAAATAGAATCACGAAGCAACAAACCCAGTGAGATCAAAACAATAACACGAAGCAACAAACCTAGGCTCCAGGCGGCGGCTTGGACTGAATCCAGGTGACAATCGGGATCGGGATGAGCTCTGAACCCAATTGAGTCAACCTTGGAGTTGGCCACCACTACCTTCTCTTCACTGTTCAAGTAATCTGTTGTCAAGCGCAGGGACTCACCAACAACCTGAAAAATGAAGGAAGGGTTTGAAGTTTTAATAGGTGTAAATACTTAATGAGCAATAAAGAATAACTGAGTAAAATACCTGCACCAGTTTTTGAATGTGACGGCTGACCAATTCGTGAGAAGGAATGGACGGGAGACCTTTAAGCTCATCGTCAGTGATGACGTTGTGAGCTCGTCCAAGGGCTATAGCAGGGTCCTCCCAAACACTCTTGCCAACCTTACCCTTCCCTTTGGAACGTATGGTCGAGGGAGTAAAGGTCATCATCTAGAGGGAAGGTGTGGAAGAAGACGAGGTGCCAAAAAGAGACAAGGGGGCAGGAGTCTCGTCCTTCCTTTCATCAAGCTTACGTTTCTTCGATCTAGGAGTAAGATGAGACAAAGGCTCGTTTTTCAAGTTCTTCACACAAGCATATTTGTCTTTGCTATACCTGGTAGCCATTTCTACAAGAAAGATGGTTAGAAAAATGAGATACTATAAAGAAAGAGGAAATAAGAAAGAACGGTGAGTTAAACCTACTTTTCTCTTCCTGGGCAATTGTTGTGAAATTTTAAAGTACTCGCAAGTGTACGAACTGTACCGAAGTATAATTGGACAAGAACAAGGTCGAACCCATAGGGACTTGAATGAACGTAGGAAAATTAATTAAACCTTAACCAAATTAATCCTAATCTAGTTTAATAAAAATTGGTTGTTTGCAATTAAATAAATTAAACAAATAATTAAATTAAGCAAATAGTTAAACTAAGCAAAAGATATAAAGCAATAAAAAGATGTAAACAATCAAAGGAAATGAATTAAGGTTTTGGAATCCGCCTTGTAAGTCATATCAGCATATGTTTATGATCATTAATTTTTCCCAACTCACTACATGATAATCTAGAAATCAATCTTGCTATTATGGAAAATATTCTCATTAAAATCCTTATTTTAAAAATCAAAAGCATGTTTTTCTTCGCTTCTTAAGTATAAAATCAAATCATCAATTGTATCTGTAGCCAAACAATTTACAAGATATATCCAATTCTAAAAATCAAATCATAAATTGTATACATTGGTAGACAAATCACAAGCGATATCCAATTTTATAATCAAGAATTAATAAACCAAGCATTCAATTAATTAAGACAAATCCTAAATCATGAGAAAAACATGATTGAACTCATATCTAGAATCTCATCTTAGTCAATTGATATGAAGCAAGAACAATTTAAATCATTAAAGAATAACTATTGTGGGAAAAATCAAATCACATAAATATTACTGATAATCTTTAACAAGGTTTCATCCTCAACCCTAATTATAAATTTAGCTACTCATAGTAATTGAAAGAAAACACAAAAATAAAATACTAAACATTAAACTAGACAAATAAAATAAAACTAACTGTCATGGAAAAAAACCAAAGAAGTAGCCGCACTCTCTATACATTCAGCCCTCAGCCCTAGCACTAGCATCCTTGAATTTTACCCTAAAGAACCTTTAAATAGGTCAAGGAATCCTATTACAAGTTGAATTCCCGTTTGGAAAAGATCCCAGATTTTTAGGCTTCACTTAACCGACGATTTTGGCCCATTTAACATTAGAATTCGGACTTTTGGTAAACTAAAAAGTTGTAGCCCTTTAAGTTAACTTTCCAGCCCAACATGAATCATCTCGATTGGACATCTGAGCCGAAAGTGATGTCAAAAATATTAACTGATGTGCAATCTGGAATCCTAATCCGAATTGGACTTGGATTTGGTGCAAATTTCCTTTGATTCCCTGCCCCAATTGGACTTAAATTTAATTGGGTTGGCCTTCTTTAACTTCATCATAGCCCTTATAAAAGTAAAGTCCATTAGCTTTCTTCTTTACACAAATCCACTTTTTTAATTCCATTCTCCTACAAAAGACAAATTCACGCAATAAGATTCAATTAAGCACAAAATTGATTATTTAACATTATTCCAATACAAAATATAAAATGCATGAATTAACTCAAAATAAGTATGATAATACTTTCTAACAATGATATAAATATGCAAAATTAAGCCATTATCAATGCACATCAGCAATCTTCTTCAAAACAAATGCAAAAGGCTCAGGTCCAAGACAACACTCGTATAAGCGACGAGGATCAGCTAGCTCTTCGAAGTTGTTGATTGTGAGGGCAAACTCAAGGGCAGCCTGAACTCGTCCTTGATAATGCTCTTCCAACAAAGGACGATTAGAAACTACAAAACAAGTTTTTTTTTTTTTTTTTTAAATCAAGGAACGGTAAAGTTAAAACAACTAGTTTAATGAAGAGGTAGAGAGACACACCAAGAGAGGGGATTTTCCATTTCCATAGCAACCACGAGACCTCACCCCATAGGTCGTCAAACATGGTTTCCCATCTAGATCCAGAAATAAAGAAATATCGTGACTTCTAATCACAAAAGGAGGTAGGAAAGCTATGGACGATCCTAGACTCCCTATTCCAAGGCAAGAGTTCAAAATACCTATAGTAGGTAGAAGCCTTTAAACGGTACAAGTGAAGAAATTCATTTAGGGTGATCATGTCCCCATCATGGACAGATACCCATATCGACATGCAGCCAATGATCGTCCTCCATGCGTTAAGGATGAGCTGGCCAGGTGCAACATTGAGAGCAAAAAGAAGTTGCATAATAAAAGTATGAACAGGGAAACGAAGGCCACACAAAATGGTAGCTTCGTAAAAACTCACCTTGCCATGGGGCAAAGGTACATGCTTTTTCGTTAGAACGAGGTAACCTTATAACAACCCCTTCAGGGAATTGGCACCTTTTTCGGATAGATCTCAGATGTCTCGACTCTAAAAGGCAAGACTCGGAGAAAGCATGGAAAGGGATTGAGGACAAAGAAGAAGTTTTTGAAGAAGAGGAGGGTTTTGAAGACGATTGGGGGGGGGGGGGGGGGTTTGACACTACAATTTCAAAATCCTTATCAGTAGACTCACCACTTGATGATAGGCCAGTTCCTACTAGAGCTAACATCACTATCCCTATACTCTATAGCAGTTATCTCTAGATGATGAGCGATCAAAAAGCGATGAATCAAAGGGAAAAGGCTAGTCAAGACAAGCCTAAAAGCCCTACAATCACGAGGTACAAATAAACCAACATGGGGACGATGCCCACTAGAAGACTCAAGAAATACTCCTAGCCTAGCAAAGAAGAACGAAACAAAGGGAGTTTCCTTCCTAATGAAAGAAAATCAACCATTAATGGAGGAAAAAGAGTCTTACCATACAGAGTGTGCAGAAGCTTTCTTTTAGTTTCAGACCTCAAGCTCAGCGTATAATAAAAAAGAAGAAGAATATGATGAGTTATTTGCTAAAAAAGGAAGCAAAATCAATGCATGGGAAACACAAGGAAAGAACACACGTGCGGCCAACACGAAGAAGAAATGAGGCAATCAGCTGACGGAGATGTCGTCCCATAATAAATATGATGGGACGAGAATCTTGGGGCACGAACAAAATGATCCACCCAAGAAGGACTTTCCATATTCCTTCGCTCATCCAGACAAAGGATGATAAAGGAATAAGGGGGGCAGCTGATGAGTAGCATATAAATGGTCGTCTATCACTCGCAAACTGTCTATTACAATGACGAGTATGAGTATGGACGAATGTAAGTGCAATTATTCCAAACAGCAATCAATGATCAAGCAATAAATAGCAGATTACCGTTATCCTCGTCCAAAAATACGAAATTAAGGGTCGATTACAAACAAAAAGCGTTGGGATTAAATTGCCATCATTGAGCATTAATTCCTCCAATTGCAGTATAATGTTATATTGAGTATTAACTCAGCATAAGGCTATATAAAGCCAAGAAAGACAGGTAAAGGACACGATCACACAATTGCTCTACAGATTATAGATTTCCAAAGAATATAAGCTAACTTAATCATCGGAGGGTCCTTGGCAGGCCCCAAACTGGTGCCTCTATCTATTGAGTGCTTTCTTTGACATAGGATTCCAGGTCGTCCATCGTACTGACGAGGAACATACTGACGAGGTGAAATCCTTCTTTATCATTAAGTATTTTAACACACACATATGGAGAGAGGGGAGAAGGTCTTAAAGAAACTAACCGTGGTGTATATTCAAAATGATGTAACTCTTGGATACATAACGCATGCATTAAATAACTACCTACTAATACATGTCTTTCATTTGTTAGTAGAATAGTTATTTTTTGCTACCATGTCTCACATTTATTAGATTTTGATACTGCTGATATTGTATTATTTGATACAAAATATATTCTCATAAAAATTAATGCTCCAAAAACCACATGTTGAACGACGCGATATTTTGTTTGTTAGGTTTGAATACTTTTTCTTTTCTTTTTTTTCTTTTTTTTTTTTTTTTTTTTTTTTTTTTCACGTGTAACACTTGGAAGTTGGCAACATATATGGTAGCGAGCCTTTACAAACTCTGTAGGATTCTTTGATATTCTAGGGAGTTGACAAGATTTATATAACAGATTTTATATATGCCAAATATTCTCTGCCTTGTACTTTTGGTGACCTAAAAAGTGTGATAGATTCTGCATTCATGAATATATTGATTATAGAAAATCCAATAATTTAAGTTTCTAAATTTTTTTTGGTTAACAAAGTTTTGAACTATATATAGTGTCCGCTTTTGATCAATGGCATAGCTAGAAATTTATTTCTAGGGGCACACAAAAAAATGACATGGGTATTTTTTTTTTCTTTGTGTTTTTTTTTTTTTTTTTTTTTTTTTCTGATTTCATCCTATATACTAGCTGAATATTTTCACATTTGAGTGTGTAATCATGGATCTCGTTTCAAAGTTCTAACATTACGCGTGATAATTTTTTTAGAGTTATCTCATAAATAAATATATATATATTATTATTTTACTTTTGTCTATGTAACTTATGTAAAATTCTTATATGGTAAAATTATCCAAATCATGCTATATAATAGAATAATATTGGCAAAAATGCAAAACTGACCCTCTAACTTTTAGCTTTTGTCATTTCAGTCCTCTAACTTTTAGTTTTGTCATTTCAATCCTCTAAGTTTCAATTTTTGTCAATGTAGTATTCTGTTAGGTATCAGTTACTCCTCCCGTTAAGTTTGACATTTTTTTTTAATAATTTTCGTAATTAAAAGAAAATAAAAAAAAACTGTAAAAAAAAAATGTAAGGGGAATGACGTTTTCCCCTTCCCCTGAAATCAAAACCGGAAAACAAAAAGTCAATCTCGATCTCTCTCTCAAGATCAGTCTTTCTCTCAAATCCACCATCATATATGCATTATGCTTTAAAGCAGACAACCACCAAACCTTAATATATCAACAAACCAACCCATAACGCACAAACAACCCCAAAGCAAACACCACACCAAAGAGAGCCGGAATCCCATCGATGGTCGCGATCTGGCACAGCACCACCAAGCCCATCGACTCGCAGAAGGTAACCTAATACAACTCCATTTGAGTTACCCACCTTCTTTAGCTTGTGAAGATGATCCTAACCGACCCATCTTAAAAACAAAACCTAGACCCGACCAAAAACAAAAAACCAACTCTATTTTTTTGCCTAACCCAGACCCAGCCCAAAACCATCTATAGTCCGGCCGGAAAAAACCCCGCCGGTGGTGGCCAATGTGAAAGGCTGGATTCGAGAAGTTTCGGAATCTGTTTAGAGCTTTTTGGCTGAGGAGTGAGGATATTATTTTGCCATGGGTTTAATTAGAGCCGGGTTAAGTTTTATCAGGGTTAAAGTTTACTCGGTTTTGGTCACGGGTATTTTTGGTATGCTACAGAGAGAGAGAGAGAGAGAGAGAGAGAGAGAGAGCAGAGAACGGGGAGGTTGAGGATGAAGACTGAAGGGGCCTTCCATGTTTTCTTTTTTTTCTTTTTTCTTTTTTTGTTTACAGCCTTTTTTTTTTTTTTTTTTTTTACAGCTTTTTTTTTTCTTTTAATTACAAAAATTATTTTCAAAAAACAAAGGGCCAAACTTAATGGTAGCAGTAACTGAGACCTAACAGAATACTACATTGACAGAAATTGAAACTTAGAGGACTAAAATGACAAAACTGAAAGATAGAGGACTGAAATGAAAAAAGCTAAAAGTTAGAGGGTCAGTTTTTCATTTTTGCCAATAATATTATATTCTTTATAATGAAATAGGATAACATTTAATAATTAGAGAGAACAAAAAAGAAAAAAACTTAAAACACAAAACTAAATTGCATCAACACAAGTAGTAGAGTTCTTAAAAATACAAGAAATTAATAATTTAAAGTAGAGATGCAAGAAAAAGAAAAAATTCAACAAAAAATTGAGAGAGAGAAATAACTTTTTTTGTGAGGGAAAATTATGCATAGAAATATAGAATAGAAAAGATAATAAAAAGTTTATAATAAGAGGATAAGAATAAGAAGAAACAAAATAAAAAAAAATAAAGAGAAAGATGAAGAATGATATTAAGGTAGACAGTAGTGGAGAGATGAAAATGTGAAAGGAATGAGAAATATTGAAGAAAGTGTAAATGTTAAAAAAAAAAGTACAATTTTATAAGGAAATTTTTATTTAATTAAAACATTATATGTTTCATTTAAAAAAAATTTAAAAAAAAAAAGAGAAAATATTAATAATATTTACTGTTGAGTCCCTAGCTTACGTATTTAGCCAAAATCAAAGTCTCTACCTTATGTTATTTTGAACCTTTTGATTTTCTTAATTTCATATTTATCTTTCTATTTAAATAAATTTTTTTTTAAAAAATCTCGTTAAAATGTCTCTTTTATATAGATAAATAATTTTTTTTATTTGAAAACTATAGATAAATAAATATTGGATATATATAACCACTTAAAAAAAAAAAACTTTGAAAACTATTATGGTCAGTTATCTCTTAAGTTCAAGCCCGAAAATATTACTAGACACATGAATTTCCTACTAAGTTATTACCTAACATATTTACATATAACCTGTTAGAAATACTGAATGATTGTATTGTATTTCACAGTGAAAGAATATACATGAGTGCCTTTATGGATTCCGCTTATGGATTCCGCTTGTTGCAATCGCATGACACCTCACTCGTCCTTATTTTCTGAACTCAAACCTACACCACACCCTCTTAATATTCACACAGCAAATGGTTCCACAATGTCTAGACATAATATAGGTTCTATTTCGACTTTCAACCTCTCGGTTCTTGGGGTCTTTAATGTTCCTGACCTTTCTTACAATTTATTTTTTGTGGGACAATTAGCTGAGTTGGGTTATCGCATTATATTTGATTATTCTGGGTGTATTGTGCAGGATCCGAGGACGGGACAGGAGCTTGGGACCGGTCCCAGAGTTGGGCGTATGTTTCCCGTTGACAACCTTCGTCTTCCACTTGTTGCCCCTATTTTTGTTGCTGCAGCTGCTACAATTTCTTCAATTCCTTCCCTTGCACTTTGGCATGCTTGACTTGGTCACGCATACAACAATTGACTTTTAGAGGTTTGTTAGGTTCAGTGTCTACATAGAATTTTGATTGTGTTTCATGTCAGTTAGGAAAACAACCAGCTTTGCCTTTCAATACTAGTGAATCAATATCCACTAATATCTTTAACCTTATTCATTCTGATGTTTAGGGACCTTCCTCTGTCTATAGTATTGGTAGGTCTCGATATTTTGTTGTCTTTGTTGATGATTACTCTCGCTATAGCTGGATTTTTAATATGAAACATCATTTTGAATTATTGCAAGTATATTCTAATTTTGCAAAAATGGTTGAAACTCAGTTTTCCAAACGCATCAAAATTTTTTGATCTGATGATGCTCTTGAATACACTCAATATGCTTTCCAATCTGTTTTGCATTCCTATGGCACTGTTCATCAACTAACTTGTCCAGGTACCTCTCAGCAAAATGGTAGAGCCGAACAAAAACTTCGTTATATTCTTGACACTGTTCGTGCTCTCCTTTTCTCTGCCAAAGTTCCTGCTCCTTTTTGGGGCGAAGCTGCTTTTCATGATGTTCATGCTATCAATCGCATTCCAAGTCCTATTATCCAAAATCAAACTCCATATGAGCGATTTTTTGGGTCACCTCCAGACTGTCATCACCTTCGCTCCTTCGATTCTGCTTGTTTCATACTTCTTTAGCCACATGAGCATAACAAACTTAAGCCTTGGTCAAGGCTTTATTGTTTTCTTGGCTATGGCGAAACTCAAAAGGGGTATCGATGTTATGATCCTGTCTCTTGGCTATGGCGAAACTCAAAAGGCTTTATCTCCTGCAATGTTGTCTTTTGGGAACATCGCTCCTTTGTCGAGCTCTCTCACTTTCGTGCCTCCCTATCTTCCTCTTCTGTCTTAGATCTTTTTTCAGATGAGGCACATATTCCTTTTGTAGCTGCTCCTGATCTTCCTGTAGCTGCTCTTGATTCTCCTGTAGACTTCTCTATCCAGCCACCAGATATCCTTGATCCCTTTCCTAGTTCACCCTTTAATGAACAGGTGGAAGATGAACAGGTCGAAGACGAACTACCCAACCCTGAGCTTGGGTCCCCTGCTCCTGCTCCCCTTGAGGATCTTGCACAAGACATTCCACCTCGTCATTCAACTCGGGTAAGATCCATTCCTGCACATTTACTTGACTATCATTGTTACACTGCCCTTGCTACACTGCACGAGCCTCACACCTATCGTGAGGCTTCCACTGACCTTTTATGGTAGATTGCAATGAAAGATAAACTTGATGCATTAGCTAAAAACCACACTTGGGATTTGGTGACTCTCCCCCCGAGAAATCAGTGGTTGGTTGTAAGTGGATCTACAAGATTAAGACTCGCTCTAATGGATCTATTGAGCGCTACAAAGCTCGTCTTGTTGCAAAAGGTTTTACACAGGAGTATGGGATTGATTATGAAGAGACCTTTGCTTCGGTTGCTCGTATCTCATCTATTCGTGCCCTCTTAGCTGTTGCTGCTGCTAGTAAATGGGACCTTTGTTAGACGGATGTCAAAAATGCATTCCTCAATGGGGATTTAAGTGAAGAAGCTTATATGCAACCTCTTCTTGGTCTCTCTGTTGAATCAAACGAGGTTTGTCACCTTCGACGTGCACTTTATGGCCTTAAACAAGCTCCACGAGCTTGGTTTGCCAAATTCAGCTCTACCATCTCTCGTTTAGGTTACATGGCCAGTCATTATGATTTTGCCTTATTTCTTCGTCGCACTGACAAAGGCACTATTTTACTTCTCCTGTATGTGGATGATATGATCATAACTGGTGATGACCTCAGTGGCATTCAAGAACTTAAGAATTTTCTTAGTCAGCAGTTTGAGATGAAAGATCTTGGACATCTTAGCTACTTCTTGAGTCTTGAAATCACTCATTCTACAGATGAACTTTATATTACTCAAGCCAAGTATGCCTCTGAACTCTTGTCTTGAGCTGGACTCATTGATAACAAGACTATTGACACTCTAGTTGAGCTTAATGCGCATCTAACTCCCTCAGGGGGGAAACCATTGTCTAATCTCTCTCTTTACAGACGCTTGGTTGGCAGCCTAGTTTATCTCACTGTCACTCGTCCAAACATTTCCTATGCTGTTCACCAGGTGAGCCAGTATCTGTCTGCTCCACGATCGACTCACTATGCTGCTGTTCTGCACAGTCTTCGATACCTAAAGGGCACTCTCTTCCATGGTCTTTTCTACTCTGCTATGATGTCATGTTAGAAATACTGAATGATTGTATTGTATTTCACAGTGAAAGAATATACATTAGTGTCTTTATATATGAGGCATATGAGTGCAGTACAAGTAAAAGTGTAGTACAAAAATGTGTGCTATACAAGTAATTTAGTTGGGCCTAAAGCCCACAACACTATACACGTTAACATAACCTTTAAATGAGTATCACTGAATTGACACCGTGAATGTTATATGCATAATAAATAAACCGAAGGGTAATAAAAAAATTGTGATATAAGTATATAAGAGCACCCACAGCAGATGTGCCATATGCGCCAAATGCTAAATATTTGGCACATTTGACACACCAAACACCATTTGACCTCATTTATCAAATGTGCCATATCTCATATTTTTTGCAACATGCTACAGTAGAGTCACAAATTTGCCACGGTACAGACGGGTGTGGCATATGGATTTATTATTTTTTTATTCCTCTTTCTCTCTCATCTCTCCGTCAGTCTCACCCTCAAACCCCGATCCTCTCCTCTCTCTCACCCCAATCCTCTCCTCTCAAACCCCAACCCTCACTACTCTTCCACGCCGACGTCGATGCTGACGATCGAGTCTGGGATCGAACCTGACAACAAGTTGGATGCTAAAGACACGTTCTTCAGCGAAATCAAGTCCTCAAACGAAGTGGGTATTTCACCATCAAGCACATTCGATGAAAGATTTAAAGACTCGAGGTATGCATTTAGTGAAACCGAAGTGGGTATCTTTCCTTTGAGCTTATTAGCTGGGTTCGGTTCCAACGGAGGTGGGTGGGTTCGGTTGGGAGTAATGTCGGTGTGGGTCGGCAATGTCGGTGTGGGAGTAATGTCGGTGTGGGTCTATTGTGTGGGTCGGCGATGACGATGACGGCAATGAAGATGGTGGGTTTGGAGTTTGGGTTGACTTGGATTATGAAGGTTTTGGGTTTGGAAGTGGGTGTGGGTGAGGGTGTGGAGGCGGTGGGTTTGTCGGGGTTTGTGGTTGAGGTGGTGGTGGTGGTGGGGCTTTCGATTTGGTGTTGGTGGGCTATGGGTTTGTTTTGAATTGTGTTTTGGGTTGTGGAGGATGTGGTGGTTGTGTGGTGGTGGCTGTTGGTTGTTGGCAGCAGTGTGGTGTCTGTTGATTGTGTTTGATTAGTTGTAAATATTATTTTAATGTGTAGTAAATATTATTTTAATGTATATAATTGAATGATAAAACATCTGATAAATGGAATGTTGTAAAATGATGTGGTAAAATAATAAAGTAGACTTTTGGTGTAACAAAATGGCATAAATTATGCCACAGTTACTGTGAATGCTCTAACAACATAACAAGTGTACATTTATCAAAAAATTAAAAAAAGAAAAAAGAAAAACATAACAAGTGTACGTAGACTTTAATGATAATATTCAATTAATATCCATCACCTAAAAAAATTTGGTTTTTCTTTAAAAATGAAAATCATTATTATTGACTACCTTTGATTCCTTACTCATTTTCATGATTTTTATATCATTTTAATTTAAATAATTTATGCTGAAATATGTTCACATCTAATTTAAAAAATAAAACTGGGCATTTCCATTTCATTTGTGTTGCTATCAATTAATTGAAGCTCCGAGATTGTGTTGTAATTATCACTGCTGCAAGTGGATCCAAGACAAGATTCCTTTCTAACTAGACCTCCGTTGAAAATGATTTTGCATGGGAGTTGGGACCCAAGTTATTTATGGTGTTTTGCAAGTCTTCCGACAGTCTTCAAGGCTTAGCTTTACCAGAAGAGAAACTTTAGCTGGGTGCATGTGATCCGTATGGTCCAGCACACAAAGTCTTTAGCTTATTTTTAATGGGTTGTTCCAAAAGTCTTGAAGGCCAGCATTCTCATTTATTGAGAAATGACTTAAGCGTGTGGGACACGCTGAAGGAAGAAGAAAAATGGGAAGAAGCAAATACAAAAACATGGCCATTCGGAGGAAAAGCTGAAGAAAGATTGTAACCATACACGTGTTCATCTATTGGAGGGTTAATAAATCAAGTTGGTCTGCAATTATCATTCACACTTGGCTTTGTTACCTTGTAAAATGTAAATAACGGAAGAACTAGAGGAAAGAAAAATAAAAAAGAAAGAAAAATAAAACGTACTAGAATTAATCATTTTCAAAATCCCACAAAGTAAAGAATAAGGGGGTGTTTGGTAGAGTAGTTTGAAAATTATTGTTTTGTAGTTTTTTGAAATATGTGTCGGTAAAAAAGTGTGTAAAAATGGTAGAAATGTATGTAATGTTATTTAAAATGTGAAAATGTGAGTTTGAAATTGATGACCGAACAAGCTCTAAGTATTTGAGTTATATTTTCTCTTATCAGTTCTTAATTCTAATTTAGACGTTTACAATAAGGTTTTGGATATACACTATTATAAGTTTCTTTAAGTCTGTGCGGTGTATTTAAGAGTTAAACACTTTTAGATATACACTACTATTCACTGTAAGTTTCTTTAAGACTTTCTACTATCTCTCTATGCGTGGTAAAAATATTTAGTTTTTAAAAAAAAAAAAAAACAAACAAACATAGTAAGGTTTTGTTTGCAACTTTTATAAATTAATGTAGTTGGTTTTACAAAGTTAAGGAGTCTATTTTACGGTCAATTGAAATTTATTTTCAGTTTGACCGTATTTTCATGTGTACCCAAACACCCTCAAGGGTGTAAAATATTTTCTCAATTTCCTTTACAGCCGAAACAAACGCAGCCTAAAACCAATTTGTTTTCACTTTGGAGCATCAGAAGCCTCGCACACAAGTTCTAATCCTACCGTTTGAAACTTTAACTCATTTTTATAAATAATGAGCATGGTCTAAACTGTATTCGAATCCTATCCGGTTCTAGAAATCAACCAATTCAACTACGGTTTGAACAGTTCATGGACTTTTAGAGTAATTTTGGTTCTTGGTGCTTTAAACCAACCCTTGAGCAAGTTCCCAATTGACATAATTGGACGGGGCAATTTGGTCTGGGTTTCAAAACAATGGAATTGGTCATCAATTCCTTATAAAGTGGGAGAGGTCTTGACAACATTCCATCCTCTCAAGTCGATTAAGGAGACATGCTCTTAATGTATTCCCTAATGCTGTAAAATGGTAGTCTCTATCTTGTTGCATTTAATATAAAAGGATGGCAATTGGTGAAAGGCAATAAATGCGGATGTGATGGGGAGGTGACCTCTCATAAATGCTCCTTTGAGGTGGGGTGAGGGGAGGGGGTTTCAACCATGAGTCTCAAGTCTTATTGGTGAGAGTTAGCCTAAGGTAGACTTTTTATGGTCGTTGTATAGACCTTGAGAGATACTTCTCCTCCACAGGTGTTCCCTGCCCTGCACCGCTTTGCCTTGCATAGGTGTTCCTCGTCCCGCAAAGGTGGTAGGGCGAGATTTTAGCCTCGCACCACGGGGAGGGGCGGTGATGAGTTTAGACTTTTTAAACCCACACCGCCCCACCCCATCCTCATCTTGCCTCGTGTTGATAAGGGTTATAATTGTAAGTTTTTCATACTATAAAAACCTACTATTTAAACAAACATATCAATATTAGTTTATTTTATTCTACCTAATATGGCTCTCTGCCTCTCTTTTCTCTCTAATAAGGTTGAAAATAAGGTACCAATTTTGTTATGTATTAGGAGTTTGGATTATTTTGTTATGTGTTCTACTATGATATTTTCGTTTTTATTATGATATTATCTTGTTAAACACTTGGATAATATTATTCAGTTTTTACTAAAAATTAGTTTGATTTGATGGGAAAATTTTAGTTGTAATTTCAAGTATATTTTTATTAATAAATAGGTTTTATTAAAAAAAAATTGTAATAATTGTGGGAAGGGACGGGAATGAGGCAAAACAAAACCATGTGAGATAAGCGCGAAAACCCCATCCTTTGGCCCCACCTTACCCCATTATCATCCCTACTTTTGTCAAGCTCATTTGGGCTAGTCTTGGGTTGAGTGAGCTTTCACAATGACCCATGTACAATGGGCCTATGTATTTTTCCCCTCCCACCAAACAATGTAGAAGATAAGTCTGGATTGCACTTTATTAGTTCCAATAACAAAAGAGTAAATGTGATGCTAATACACATTTGGCCTAGATCCAAATAAAATAAAGTTACAAGTACAACAATTTTATAACAAAGCTCGGTGGCATGTTATTAGTGCATCCATATTGGTGGAGCTATTTTTTTAGCTATTTGGCATCACAAAAAGTTACTTTATCTATTTTATCTACTCACTTTACAAAACATTAAGTATCAGTAGATCTATTTTAGCTTTCAACACAATAAAATAATATAAACATCACAATAAAATAATATAAGAATAAAAGAACAATAGCAGTGTGAACGCACAAACAATATATAGCAGTGTGAATGTTATATATAAAAATAAATAAATAAATAAATGAGTAAGAGAAGTGTGAACGCACAAACAATAGCAGTGTGAACACAGAAGAAGAGAAATAAGAATAAAAAAAAAGAATAAAAATGAGTAAAATAATCAAAAATAGCGTGAATGCACAATTTTTTTTTATATATTTTTTTTTACCTTTCAGCTACAGTGCACAACTAAAAGTAGTAGGGCACATTTTGGTATTTGGTGGTGCTAAAAATAGCAATATAACTATTTAGCACCACCAATGTGGATGCCCTTAATGGTAGATAAAAAAGTGTTAGTAATGGGCCCACGTGAGAACTAATAACAGCTTGTCATCTAAGTTTTGTTGTAAAATTATTGTGTTCATATCATTACAAATCTAATCCATGCTTATATTACCCACCCCCACAAAGTTGAACCATAGAAGCCCATAATAATAATAGGGTTTTGTTACCGTACACTTAAAGTATTTATTAATTGACAATTTTAGAAAAGTTTTGATACAACTTTTATAAAAAAAAATATATAAAAAATTGTCAAAAAAAATTAATTACTTTTTTTCTTTCTTTTTTCATAAAAAATTAAAAATAATTTTCTAAATCAATACATTCTCTTTAACTTTTCCTATAGTAAGAATCTATTCCGATTCCTTTTAACTTTTTCTACGATAATAAATCTATTCCGATTCTTGAAAGTTGTTTCCTTATCCAAATTCCAAATTACAAATTCCTACCGCTAAAAAAATGATTGATGTAGCACAATCGCACAAACAAAAACAATGAAACGTGACAATATGACATGACAACTAAAAATTTTGGAATCCACTTTTGGTGTGAATATTCCAATCCTCGTCCACTCCATACAATACATTAGTGTCGGGTCGGGTGAGGTGTGATTTGTGAGCCGCGAGAGGAGAGTCCCACTAATAAACATCGCATTTATCTCAATAACCCCAACCAGCCAAGCCTCACCCACTTCGCCATTTTCCTATCTCTCAAACATTTTCCAGGTTCCTCTCTCTCTCTCTCTCTCTCTTTAATATTATATATTTCATTGTTTCAACATTTGATGTCATGCCCGTTTGGTTGCTGAGAATATCTTGGATTTATAGATGAAAGTCTAGTTTTTGTACTCTTTGGATTTTCCAATGTTTAGGGACCCGACAACCTTAAAAACCATAACATTAACTGAGTGTTGGAGATATATGTCCTTTTTTTTTGGCTTCTTCTTATCCTTTTGAATTTCTTGGGGATGAGTTGGGATTGGCTGTGTGTCAGCCTTGTTCAGTCACATTTACCAATTATAGAAAAATAAAATTCTCATTCTCAGGCCCAAAAGTTTTGGAGCTAAAGTTCTCAAGCCTAAAACTTGTGAACTTGTTAGGTAGCATTAAGCTGAGAGGTTGAACTTGCTATTTTGATTATATGTTTTCTTTGCTAAATTGGGCATTTGGGCTAGTGATAGAAACTAGAGAGTGTTGGTTCTGGGGTTTGACATGACTAGGAGTGTTCAATTAGGATAATGGAATGGATATTTTTGGATAGCTCATAGCTATATGTGAATGTAAATTAGGTGCCATTAGATGTAAAGTAGGTGTGATACAAACATTTCGTTTTTTGTTTCCATTTTTTTTAGATTAACTAATTTAATTTTTGTGATAATTCAATTGTTATCACAAGTTCCATAAAAAAAAAAATTTGTTATCACAAGTCGGGGATGGAGAATTTGAACTTGTTCTTCTTATAAAGGAGACTAGACAATGCCACTGATGAATGAATGAGATTAGCATAGAGATTCTCTGCATTGAATTTATTTGTAGAGACTGGTATGGTTTTGAAATTTTGTTGTTAATGGAAGGTTTCGTTTTGAATTGGTTGATGATTTCACAGAAGGGGCTCTTTGAAGTGGGATTTTAGAAGAATATTGGTGTAAGAATGTTGCTTTCCTGAAGGAGGGTTTCTATCTTTTCTGACAATTTTTTGATAAAGAGGATTATTTGAGGTGGTTAGTGCGGAGATTTAATCTAAGTCCTACGGTTCTAAGATGTTGTTGTGATTGGGATATTATTAGTGTTGATTGAAGGGTCATGTCAGATTAATTTCATAGGAAATTCGATTATGTGTTGACTGGAGAGAAAAAAAAAATGTTATGCTTCAGTAATAATCTTGTATGTGATTCTAATGGGCTGCAGACTGGAAGTGCTTCTAATTATGAGGAATGTTTTTTTGTTACTCTTACTCAATGCATCTTCTTATAATGGGTAGCTGTAAGATATAATTTAAGGATGGTAGACATTTTTTTAAGTGGAAAGTTTATGATCTATAGTACTAGTTGTATATGTAACATACTGGCATAATTTTTAGCATATCTTTGCATGAGAGTCTTGATTGTTCCTGTTTTATTTGTTTGTGGTGCATTGGGTAATGCCAAGTAGGTTTTAGAAGATCCAACAGGAAATTATTCAGTGATTAAAAGATTCTTCTTTTAATTAACTTCCTCAATCCGCAGGTTATACTAAGATGATAGAAGTCCTTTGCCAATGGCCTTTGGGCTAAATGGCACTTTTAGCCCCATAAGCATGGGGTGGTGGGTGAGGATGGGGTTTCGAATCCCCTTGGGAGTGAAAGTATTTACCTAGCACATGAAGAAGAAGTCCTTTACTTTAAATTCTTTGACATAATAATTCTCTAACTCTTGAATCATTGTCGAACTATTACCAGTAACCATGACATCGTTCACATATCAATAAGAGCTATAAAGTACAATCTAGCAAGCTTAAGGGAGAGAACATGATAAGCCTGACTATGTTCATGTTGACCTTTCTTATAGAACCAACAAGCCTTTAAGGTTTAACCACGCTTAAGTTGATTCTTGAAGAGTACATGGAGCTTTTTTAAGTTTAAAAATCATGTTGGAACTTGGAAGCACTTTAGATAAAACTCTGGTGATGTCTTCATATTGACTCCATCAATTTTAGAGGAAATTCTTGAGGAACTACAATTTACACCATCCGGTTAAGCTACCGTGATTGATTCTTTGCAAGTGAGAGCGTCCCATGTTTAAGAGTAGATGAAGCTTTCTTAAGTTCAAAAATCGTGTTGGAGGCACTTTATATAAAATTCTGGTGATGTCTTCATATTGACTCCCACAATATTAGATAAAAACCTTGAGGAGGTACATATTATGTGATCTGGTTAAGCTACCATGATTGATTCTTTGCAAGTGGGAGAATTCAATGCATAAATCTGAAATGAGAATCTAATAGTAGTCTATACCTTTGTAACAGAAAAATGTGAGCTTGGCAAAGTTTGGTTTTATTGTGGGAGAAAGGATCTGCTTAGCGTTTTGAATAGTGTTAACAAAAGTACACGAATACCCACATACACAACATTAACTATGTACATAATTTATACCCTAGCAATTATTGTTCTTCTTTCACTAGCTTACATTGTTATGTCAGATTCTCAAAACCTTCATCTTTTAGTAATTATCATTTCCAGTAATTCTTGTACTTGCTTTCCCCCCTCTTTTGGTTTACTGCTGCAGAGCTAAAGAGACAAATTGAGAGATAACAGGAATGAAGACACAATCTGAGAAATTTTCTCTAGATTTTGTATTGGGAGGCGTAGCGGCAGTGATATCAAAGAGTGCAGCTGCACCAATGGAAAGAGTGAAACTTTTGTTACAAAATCAAGGAGAGATGATAAAGAGAGGACAGCTCACGAGACCTTATATGGGTGTTGGTGATTGCTTTAAAAGGGTCTTGAGAGAGGAAGGCCTGTTGTCTTTCTGGAGAGGCAACCAGGCAAATGTCATACGATATTTCCCTACTCAGGTATTTTTCTTTTCCTCTCAACATCTTGTTTGCCCTTTAAGATTTTGGGCTGGATATTTTTATTTTTAACAGTATGGTTTTATGTGTATTTTTATTATGGATAAATTTATAGTATTGCTCCCTGTAATGTGAGAGTCTTATGGTTACTCTTTTTGTTTGTGAGCTTGTTTTTACAATTATTCTTAGAATAGAGCTGATCCTGACATTGTTGTCTAAAGTGGTTTTTTTTTTTTTTTTTTTTTTTATGTGATTAGTTTTGCCCTTTTCACAAAGACAAGTAATTCAAAAATTGGAATTTGTAAATATAATTTCTGCAAAAGGATGTTGAAAACTGTCCACGAGATTTATTAACATGCTGAATTCTTTATTTCATGAACTGTTTGCATTCTTTGTTTCCCATTCTGTGGAGCTTACATTTGGCGTTTATATTATTAATTCGTATATAATCCTGGCTTAGATTTGTTAATAATAGTGTTTCAAATTTCAGTTCAGAGTATAAAATGAATTTCCTGTTATTTTCCCTCTCCTTGGGGTTATGTGCTGGTAATCTCTTTAGGAATATGCACAAATCTTCAATTTTATTATTCTTGAAAAGATCAGTTAAGTCCTACTTCAGACCAGCTTTTCTGTAGAAACTTATATTGGGTGCTTGGGATGGCTTGTTAGAAATGGCTTTTTACTCTCTATCATAAAGAACTTCAGCTATTTTCCTACCTAATCACTTGAAGGTGTTGCATTACTTAACTACATAATTATTTAAAATGTGATATTGACTAGGAAGCATGGACACTTCATTAAGGGTAACTCTATTATGTTAAAACTTCTCAAAAATTTCTCATGTTGTCGTGTCATACTCGTGTCTATGTCTGTGCTTCCTAGGATATTGATGTCCAATTTTGTAAATTTCTAGCATAGAGAATCAATAATGAGCAGATAGTAAATTTCTGCTTCATTGGGTTATGCCTCACAAGGTTATTGAGTTGTTTGAGTCTTGGTAGGGTATGTTTGGATGACATAGAAACATAGATTTGTGGAGAGTTGTGCCTCATTGCTTGGTATGGTGTATTTGGCACGAAAGAAATGCTAGAAGCTTTGAGGAATGTGAACGCTCTATGTTAGAGATTAAGTCTTTTTTTTTTACACTCTCCTTGATTGGAGTGTGGTCTTTTGTCATTCTTCTTGTTCTTCCCTTCCTGTTTTACTTGATCGTTGTAATCTTGGTTCTTGTTTTGTGCCCCCACAGTACATTCCCAATGTACTCGGGTTGGCTATTTTTTGTTTTTTAATAAAATTTTTGTTACTTATCAAAAAAAAAATTGTATCCATGCAAGGCCTATGCTTATTAGATTGCAAAAACCTTACCATATATATGCAAAATTCTTGTTAGAAAAGGATATTCAAAGCTGTATACAAAAAGGATTGTTTTTCTGCTATATCATTTGAAAGTTGCACTTTTGTTTGCATGCTTAATGCCATTTGACAGTACATTTTAAAAATTATTAATAAAATTTATCTGCAAATTACAATCCTGTCAAATGTTTTCACCAAGCAGATGTTAAATTGTCCATAGGCTTTCAACTTTGCATTCAAAGGTTACTTCAAAAGCATTTTTGGACGCTCAAGAGAGAAGGATGGATACATAAAGTGGTTTGCTGGTAATGTGGCTTCAGGAAGTGCTGCTGGAGCAACTACTTCATTGTTTCTATACCATTTGGATTATGCACGTACTCGTCTAGGCACTGATGGAAGGCAGTGCCAAGTTAATGGTCAACGCCAGTTTAAAGGGATAATAGATGTATACAGAAAAACCTTGTCAAGCGATGGAATTATTGGCCTGTACCGGGGTTTTGGGGCTTCAATCATGGGAATTACTCTGTATAGAGGCATGTATTTTGGGATCTATGATACGATGAAGCCAATTGTTTTGGTTGGGCCTTTTGAGGTAAGCCTCTATATTTAAAAATAATTTTGAGATCTTTGTTTGAATATAGTACTATGATCGCAGCCCCAGTGAAGGGGAAGTCACATGGCTTCATTGTTAGTTTTTCGGATCATATGTGTCTGCTTGTAATTCTTTGAGGAGACTACTTTCTTCTAATAAATTATCTTATAAAAAGAAAATCCTGTGGCTGAGAATCTATTTAAGAGCGAGTGAATTAGCATCTTGACCTCTAACTGTATTCTGGAAGCATGATCCTTGACTACTCTGGGCGCGGGGGGGGGATGTTATTTATCTCCATTGTTGATTTTTTTGGATCATGTGAGTGTCCTCTTGTAATTCTTTGAGGACACTACTTCTAATAAATTATCTTATAAAATAAAAATAAAAAACCATGTGCTTGAGAATCTACTCGAGAGTGAGTGAATTAGCATCTTGACTGCTAACTGTATTCTGGAAACATGATTCTTGACAAAGTTAACTGACATTCAAATGGTTGGCTATTGTTGTGATAACAATAACTCATGGTCCCCACGTAGGAGATAGTCAATCGGTCCAATGAATTTGAACAGCTGATATAAGGGAAGTTGATAACTTTTCACAAAATTATTTCATGATTATTTTCATTTCCAAATTTATCTGATCCTTGATCCTTCTATGTTCTGTTGAAATCACATGAATGACATTGTGCTTTACAAAACTATTTCAAGTTCTTTCATGCTATTCAAAATAAAGAATTGCTGCCCGTTTTTAGACTTTGTTTTTAATCCTCCAGAGTAAACCATCTACCTTTCTGCAGGGAAATTTCTTTGCTAGTTTCCTACTGGGTTGGAGCGTCACAACAGTCTCTGGCGTCTGTGCCTACCCCTTCGACACAGTGAGACGGAGAATGATGATGACCTCTGGACAACCTGTAAAGTACCGTAATGCCATGCATGCTTTTAGAGAGATCGTTCACCATGAGGGTTTTGCAGCATTGTTTCGTGGAGTCACTGCAAATATGCTTCTTGGTGTGGCAGGGGCTGGGGTACTTGCAGGATATGATCAGCTTCACAAAATTGCATTCAGACATGGTCATTCTTTTGAGCCACATCAAGAAGTTCTTAAGTGAATCATGGTCATAGGATTTGTATATTATTATAGATTATAAATTTTTTACCCAAGAAGGGTCCATTGAAAATTTTCATATAGTAAAGAGGGGAAAAGAAAAGGGAAAGAAAGAAGAGGCTAGGAAGGAAGTAAACATAGATCTTTTGGGTCAGCTTCCTCCTTGAATGCAATGTCTTTTGTACAGTTAATAATTCTGCTGTTTTATTTGTGATACACTTTGTACGATAATAGTTTTTATTAATAGAACTAGGTTTTTTTGGTAGTAGTACCATTCTTTCTTATTTTGGAACTGTTTCAAAGACACGAAGTGAAAATTTTGCCCAATGTCAAGTCACATAACAGGTAATGGTTTTGTCAGTTATCTTTTTTGGACTCACTAAATGTTCATGTATTTTCTTCTTTTGTTGTTTCATTTCTTCTTCGAAATGATTGTGTAGAGAACCTAAATCTTCTTGTATCATCATATTCCGCAATCAGGCCATCAATTGTGCTTTACATCCTAATTTTAGCATCGGAGGAGTGAAGAAGTCATGCCCTCAAAAATCTTCTTTCCTGTGCTGCCTAAATTCAATGCGTATGATTATGATGCATTATATTACCTCCCCCTGTGTGTGTTTATTTCTCAAAAAAAAAAAAAAAAAAAAATTACCTTGAGCAATATTTATTTTACACCCGTTGTTGTACACAACCACACACACACTTTGCACTAAAATCGTGACTTGAAGTCATTATTTCAGTGCAAAGTGTACGTGTATATGGTTATGTGCAATAATGGAGTGTGCACTAGTATTTAGTTAAATCTTTCAATTTTCAACCAGAAAATGTTTATTTTTTAATGCTTCAAAGACTAGCCCAAAATGAAACTAATTATGTAAAAATTCCTAGAGTCCCATAGGGGTTTCATAATAGAACTTACCTTCCCCCAAAAAGAATTTTTTTCAAAATAAAATAATTAGGGTTTTAAGAATTTGATTACAAAGAAATTATAAATTGATTAGTTGCTGAGCATGGGCCCACTTACCCTGGTCTATTAGATTTTACAATTGTTGGGTTAGATTTGTGTTTTATCCCCCATTTGCTGTGACATAATATGAATGACAAGAAACCCCATTGCGAGGCAAAGTGAATGAAGTTCTTGGCCCTATGGTTTTAAGTAGAAAAATTAATTATTTTTATACTTCCCATATTTTATCTTGGGATTGTGCAAGTGAAGAAAAACTTAGAAGGAATGTGTGGGACCCTCCCATCCCCCTTTTATGAAAGTAAACTTTGATACAACCGTTAGTGAGGAGAGAGCACACTCAGTAGTGATGGGTAGAAATCATTATATAAAAAAAGTACTATTTGCCTGGGCAGAATTGACACTAGACTAAGACCCTCTAAAAGTAGAAGCTAAGGTGGCCTAATTTGTTTTAGGAAAAGTAACAAAGTTGGGTTACAAGCATATTATTTGCAAAAGAGATGTTCTAAATGTTATTCTCCTACTTCAGAAACTGCAGTCCATGAAAGTGTGTTCCCTTAATATAATGCAAACTACAAAGATCTATAGCATAATGAGTAGATATGGGAGTGAGCATAAATTGATTGATCAAGTGAAACAGCATAGAATATGATAGGTCAAGTAATAGTGAAATAGGTAAGGCTGCCAACCAGTTTGCAGTAGTGTCGAATTCGAGAGAGGTTAGCTATCAAAGGCAGTGAGCTTCAAATTAACCTCAAAAGAAATAGAAATAGTCTTGCTATCAGTTCATCAAACATAACTTTTTGCCAAAAGGTTTCAATACTAGCCTCGCAATAAGTATGGGGTTCATGAAGTGGCAATGACAAAGAAGAAATGGCAATCAATGAGATGAGATGAGATGGAGGAACTCTTTCCTAACTAGAGTGAAGAAAATGTAAGGCTAATGGAGACTCAAAATAGTGTGATGGAGCAGGATCCAACGTGCATTAAAACCATTTCAAATCAGGTTTAAAACTTTCTCAAAAAAAAAAAAAAAAGGTTTAAAATATAATATGACTAAATCCCTTTTTTGGGGCAACTATTTGGCCCATTAAGTGCATTAAAAATTTTCTAAAAATTAGGTTTAATTTCCAAAATTTTGAAAAAAAAAAAAGATTTCCTTTAATTCTTTTTTTCCTTTATGTTCTTATCATTCGAATTGTCGTATTAAGAAATTTTTGGTTCATCGTGTTTCCCGGTTCATATATAGTTTCTCTAGTCTTCTTAAAAATTTTCATTGCTACAAGTACGTAGATCCAATAATAGCAGTTTCCTTTCAAGAATTGTCGTATTAAGAAATTTCTTTTCCTTCATGTTCTTATCAGCGAATTGTCTTATTTAGAAATTAGCGGATTGTGGTATATAGAAAATTTTCGTTGATCGTGTTTACCGGTTGATCATGCATGTAATGTCCAGTGCAACACGCCAACCCGTTTATCCAACAATAGGTTCTCCCAACTTCATTGACTAGACCTACTGCTGATCTTGTATTTTCAGTGCTAAAATCATTGCTTTGGAGAGAGAGATGATGGTTCCCATGCTTCAAACATTTTACAAATTCAAGATTGTGAAATATGTTATATCTTGCCCAAGTTTTCCTGGGAGTCACGGGGACAACTTGCCTTAAGTAGGATAATTTTTTTCCAATTTGTGAGACCCCATGACATGAGCTAGCATCAACACCGTCAACACGGCAACTAGATATTATTGCATTACGTACGCTTAAAAATTTTGTCTAGAGCATTTACAGCAGTGGAGTTAAAAATTTAGCTTTTTAGCTCCACCAAAAGTTACTTTATCTATTTTACCTACACACATGCTGCAATAGTGGATCTATATTAGCTTTCAACACAATAAAATAATATATCTCCTATAATAAAATAATATATTTCACTACCCAAAAAACATCCATAGCACCAACCACAACCACCTCTACCATTAGCCACAGCCACAACCACACCCACAACCACAACGACACCCACAACCACCACCACCACCACCACCACTCTACTTTGGCAACCACAACACAACATAGAAAAATAAAAAAATAAAAAATAAAAAATAAAAAACCAAAACCAAAACTACAACCACAATCACAACCCCATCACCACCAGTCACCACAAACCACCAGCCATGACAACCAACCATGACAACCACAACCACAATCCACTGCCACTGCCACAACCACAACCACAACCATAAACCACAAAACTCATTGCCAAAATACACAAAACCCACTACCAAAGCCAAAATCATCCACCACCACCACAACCAAAATCCACAAACCCACTGTCAAAATCATCCACCACCACTACCATAGCCAAAATCAACCACCACCACCACAGCCACCAAACCCATATTAAAAAAAAAAAAAAAACTCAATCACAGCAAAGAGAATAGAGAGATGGGCGGTAGCGGTGGCTTGCAGCTTGGGGAGGACAATGTCGGCGTGGGTCTGATCGGCGGAAGAGAAGTGGATCTGAGGCGGATGGGTCTGATTGGCGTTGGGATGGAGGACTGGGCAGAGGCGTGGGTCGGAGACGTTGAGACAGAAAGGTGAGAGTGACTGAGAGAGAGAGAGAGGCACGGTGTGAGCTATGAGGTGAGAGTGACTGAGAGAGAGAACCACTTTTATTATTTTAATCGGGTCTGAGATTAAAATAATATTTTTTTGTTTAGCTCTCATAAACAGTGCACATCTATATATAGAAGTGCACTGTAGCAATGGAGCTAAAAAAAATAGATTTAGCTCCACTGCTGAAGCATGCTTTTTGTGGTTGAGAGCTAAAAAATACCAATATACCAATATAGCACCACTGCTGTGAGTGCTCTAAAAGCAGCCTATTCCTAGTTACTAAATTATCAGAGTGCGGAAACCCAAAAAAATATTATCAGAGTGCTATACCAAGTTACTTCGGGTCCGTTTGGATACAAATTATTTTTGCTGAAAAATGAAAACTGAAAACACTATAGCAAAATAATTTTTAAATGTGTGAATAATACCGTGAGACCTATTTTTAATAAAAAAAGTTACTGAAAAGTGAGGTTTGTGGGTCCTGTGAACAGTGCACAGGACCCACTGATGTGGTGAAAAGTCAAATAGTGCGGTTACTGTTTATGAACAGTAGCCGTAACAGTGAAATTTGTCTCCTGAAACGCGTGCCAAAAAAAAAAAAAAAAAAAAGGAAAACGCAAAACTCAAATCGCATACGCAGATAATTCCTATCCAAACATATACTTAGTATGGGGTCATCTATGTGTCTCTTCATACCTATTCTCTTGCCTTTCTTCTTCTCAATGTTTCCTTTTCTAAATACTTGCTCCTCTTTTCCAACTCAGCCATTATGCAATGATTTTGAGCGCTTTGCCCTGTTGCAATTCAAGCAAAGCTTTGTGATTAATGAGAGTGTGTCTAGCGATCCTTCTGCTTATCCAAAGGTTTCATCGTGGAACTCTGGAGAAGCAAATGATTGCTGTTCATGGGATGGTGTCCAATGTGATACAGTTACTGGCCATGTGATTGGCCTTGCTCTATGGCTCCATCAACTCCAGCAGCAGCCTTTTCCACCTTGTTCACCTTCAAATGCTCAATCTTGCTGACAATGGCTTCAATTATTCTCAAATACCACCGAGTATTAGGTACCTCTCAAACTTAACATATCTCGACCTCTCTTTTTCAGGCTTCGTTGATCAAATTCCTCCAGAAATCTTACAGCTCTCCAAGTTAGATTTCCTTGCTCTCACAGGAAATGATTTGAAACTCCAAAAACCAAGCCTAAAAAGTCTAGTTGAGAACTTAACCAGTCTCAAACATCTTTATCTCGGTTTTGTGAACATATCTTCCACGGTACCTGATATCTTGGCAAATTTGTCTTCTTTGATGTCTCTTGGCCTGACAAGTTGTGGACTGTATGGCGAGTTTCCCATAGAGGTTTTCAGGTTACCCAATCTTGAAATCCTCATTGTGCGAGACAATGAAAATCTTACTGGACATCTACCAGAATTTCACAGTAGCAGTCCCCTTCAAATATTGAGACTTGCAGACACAAGTTTCTCTGGTAAGCTACCAAATTCACTGGGTAGCCTTACCAATTTGACCGATTTGTGTCTATCATCTAATAATTTTTTTGGTCAAATCCCTTTAACATTTGCCAACTTCACACAAATAGGTAAGCTAGATCTTTCCAACAATGATTTCGATCCACAGACCTTGTCTTGGGTTGTTAAGCAAACAAAACTCACTGTTTTGGACTTGACGCGTACCCATTCATATGGTGACATTCCATCTTCAGGGAAATTTGCAGACCAGCTGTGTAATATTTAACAATGTAGTAAGTTAAACAACGTTTGGAATAATTAAGGAAAATAGCATCTTGAGTTTTAGAAACTCGAGATGCTGTTTAAATCTCAACCCACTATACTCGCAGCCCAGTTGCTGAGCTGGGCTTAAATAAGGCCACTTGGATCTCGAGTCTGTAAGACTCGATTTTTACAAAATAAAAATCGAGTCTTAGAAACTCAAAATCTATTTAAAATCTTCATAAAACTCGAGTTCTACTGGAAAAAATTCCACGCCCCCTAAACAGAGCAGTCTTCACATTCACAGATACAACACTTGGATCTCGAGTCTTAGAAACTCGAAATCTATTTAAAATCTTCATAAAACTCGAGTCTTAAAGACTCGAGTTCTGCTGGAAAAAATTCCTTAAAACAGAGCAGTCTTCACATTCACAGATACAACACTTATCACCCCCCCTCGTGCCTCTATCTATCCTAATCCTATTTTCACTCAAAGAACTTCTTCAAATCATTTCTAAGGTATGTTTATACAATCTTTTCTTCTTATTTCCTTAGATTATGCAGAAAATGTTAGGTTTTACTTGATTTGGGTCATTTTTGAAAAAGGGTTGGGAACTTTAAATTTTGTGAAAATTCTTTCAATTTCTTGATTAGGCTCTGTCCCATTTGGTTTGTTTGTGTTTGTGTTGGCCAATTGTGGTAATTTTAACATGTATTTAGGCAAGTTTCACTCATGTTCATGCATTGCCCACATGTTAGTTTTATAGGTGCATATCAAGTGTTTGATAAAATGCTCAAATGACATTTTGGTGTTGTTTTGGACTCCAATGAGTTCCAAACTTTGGGGATTACCATGATTGGACTTGTTTATCATGTTTTGATCATTGGGTGTTTGTTTTACATACTTTGAAATGGGTACAAAATCAGTTTCTTTTAGGAAATTTAGATGTTAGAAGGTTTACAGCCTTTAGATATTAATGGGCAATGGGGCACTCTATAATGTGGCTTGAATACAGAATACTTCTTGGGGGGGGGGGGGATGAATATTAGAATATTGAATATGTTCAGTCTTAAGATCACATTACTTTTTTTTCCCTTACTTTACGACTATGTGATTTAACTAACATAGTAACTTGACTTGAACAGGTTCACAATGCCTGAAATTGATATAATCCTATACCACGGTGGTCCGCTTAAGAATGCCAATGCGAACAAGGGATTGCCATTTGAAGGGCCGGGTATAAAGACCTATTATACCCAAATTGATCGTAGGTTGAAGACCCTTGACGAATTGAAGATGAGTGTCATGGAAGAGTTGTGTGAGAATCCTGCTGTGCACAACATACAAATTACTTATCATATGCCAAATGAAATCCTGGAGCACCGGATTAATTACAAGTATATGGCGATAGAAACAGACAAACATGTAAGGATCATGTTTGATAAGTTGGAGAGAATACCTGAAGTAACTAACATTGAGTTATACATACAGTTGGAGCCGCATGCAGTCTGGCAAGAGGATATCCAACAAACAACCACAAACTTACAGGTTACGGTTCCGAATGCTCAATATGAGTATTCTACACATGTAGAGGATGATGATGTTCATGCTGATGGTGATGATGATGATGATGATGATGATGACGACTATGTTGATGAGACTACTGCCATTAACAATGATGATGACGACTATGTTGATGAGAATATTGCCATTAACGGTGAAGATTTTGCCAATAGAGATGAGTATGAAGACATGATTGACAGAGGGGATTTTGGGGACTTTGAGAGGAACATTGATGACGATAAGACATTGGATGGTAGTGAACCTTATGCAGACAATGTTTTTAGTGTCCAAAACATTACGAACACAATCCCTGCCTACGCACCTCCTGCATTGTCATTCTCTGCAAATACTTGGAAAAATATGGTTGATCCTTCACATATTGAGATGCCATTTGTGTCTACTTGGAGAGAGGGGATGAATTTGTGCAAAAGGTTGACTTTTGTCAATAAAAAGGAGGTGAAACGCGTATTAACAATTTGTGCCCTCAAGGAAAACAAACATTTTACGATCATTAGGTCGACGAAGAAAAAACTTTGTGCGAAATGCGTGCATGAGTCATGCAAGTGGTATGTTTGCGCAGTTATGAAACCCAATCTCCACGAACTATGGATGGTCACCGTGTATGTGGGTCCTCACACGTGTATACCGATCGGGGTGCGAAATGATGGTAGAATGACGAGTTGTAATTTTATTGCATCAGACATCCATCAGAAGTTATGTGAGGATCACACTACCCCAGTTAAACATCTCAGATCTATGATAGAGACGAAATATAATGGCCATAAGCCTTCTTACTACAAGGTATGGGATGCGAAACAAAAGGCGATTGAGAAGATGTTTGGGAATTGGGAAGAGTCTTACCAAAGGTTGCAAAAGTTGCTAATGGCATATATTGATCAGGACTCGACTACCTAGGTGTTCTATCGTATCACACCCACCGATGAAGATGACACCGTATTGTTGCATTATGTGTTTTGGTCTTTCGGTCCATGCATATCAGGATTCAAATACTGCAAGCCAGTTATCAGTATTGATGTGACCCATCTGTATGGTAAATATCAGGGAAAGTTGTTGGTCGCAATGGCAACCAACGCTAACAACAAGATATTCCCTCTCGCCTTTGCTATTGTGGATTGTGAGTCAGGGTCCAGTTGAAGGTGGTTTTTACAGTGCCTCAGAGAAACGACTGGCCACGTGATACCTGATGAAGGCATTTGCATAATTTCTGACCAATATCTCGATATCAAAAATGGCATTGCAAATTGGCCTAGAGGGGATGATGGAAGAACATGGGTATTTCATAGATATTGTCTTCGACATGTTGCTAGCAACTTCAACACCTATTTTCAGAACTCAACTCTAAAGTCAGCGGCGTTGAAAGCGGGATATGCTAGTCAGGTAGTTCAATTTGATACCATAATGGAGTCCATTAAGCAGGTGGAAATTGAGGCCATTAGGAATAAGAAGAAGGTGACGGGGAAGGATGGCAAGGAAAAGAATCAAGATTATCTTCCATACACATACCTAATGAGCGAGTCTGTGGATATGTGGACCCAGTCACATGATAGTGGGAGACGTTTTGGGGCAATGACAACCAATATATCAGAGTGCTTCAATGGTGTACTGAAAGGTGCACGGGGCCTTCCTATTGCCGCGCTGGTTGAGTTCACTTGGAACAAACTTGTTCAATATTTCCATGACCGGCGCAAAGAATACCATTATGAGTTGTCAGAGGGTAAGAAATGGAGTGAATATGCCATATCCATGTGGGATGTAAATCAGCGTAAATCTGAGAAACACTATCTCAAGCCATTTAGCAATGAAGAGTTGATATTTCAAGTAGTTACCCAACTCAACACGTGTAGCGCAGGAGGGGGAAACCACAGTTATGAAGTTCGGTTACGGGAAAGAACATGCAGTTGTGGGAAATGGCAAAACATAGGGATCCCGTATTCACATACAATTAGAGTATGTGACTATTTACATATTGATTCGACCACATATATTCACCCATGTTATGGTTTGAACAATGCCCTTAACATTTATGAGCATGCATATGTGGTTCCTATGTCACAGTCATTGTGGAGGGACCCCATGGGGCCAAAGTGGTTGCCTAATCCAGCATTGTTGCGGGCCAAAGGTCGACCAGTGAAGTCAAGAATAAGGAATGAGATGGATGGAGTGAGGAATAAGGATCGAGAACCGGGATGGCGGAGGGAGGATGCAGGTTTGATAGAGAGTCAACCCAAGCAGACATGTGGACTGTGTCATGCTTCTGGGCATAACCGCAGAAAATGTTCGCAGTCCCGTGGCGCTTCCACAAGCGGTCATGTTCCACACTAAGTAGGTAGATGGCAAAAAGTTATGCATCGGTTAAATAATTGTTGTTCATTCGATGTTTACCTAATGTTTACTATCTTGTCTCCTAACGTGATTACTCTACGTTTTTTAGGCATGCTTCCATGGATGACGTTTTTGTCGTACGGACCGCCGATCTTAGGAAAAGTGACTACGTTGTATTGGCTCTATGTGAACTTTTTGGTTTTTGTTGAATATACTTGTAATTCTCTATCCAATGTACCTCTATGAAGATTGTGAGTTGAGTAGTATGGTTAGAACTGTAAATTAAGCGTGGTTGGGCATGTTTAGAATGTTGATATATTGAGAATGCCTTTTGCTGCGATGTAAGTGCATTTGCATTGTAAAACCATGTTTATGCAGAGAGCGTAACAGTTTCTATAGTTTGGTGCCTATTGAGAACGCGTAACAGTTTCTATAGTTTGGTCAACATACTTTCGAGTGACCGGACGGTACCAGCAGTAATAGTCATGATCGCGGGGCATCTCACCAATCTGAGGAGGTGCATGGCAAACTTGTTGTTGTCTTGTATCCCATGTAATGATATACGGTCCATGCTCCTCCCTCCAATTCTTTTCCACCTTCCCACGCAAGTCTATTCTATGCAGTCTTTCATCGTACACAACACGATCAGGCTGCTCCTGCGCCAACCCAAACTGTCGAAGGACACGGTCCAGGTGGTGCATCTCCACTATGCAAAAACACACAAGCAGCACCCTTGCCATCCACGTATCCCTTCCTGCAATGCAGAAGTCAGGAAGGTGGCCGAAGTCTGCCTCGTATGGCTGCCACACAATCTACAATAGAAACAAAAAACAATTATCATAGCATCTTAAAATGTGAAAACAAGGGAGAATACATAAATAAAGGGAAAAACAAAAATTAAAACGGAAGATATGTTAAAGGATGAAGCAATCATATTCTTAAGGAAAATTAACATAACCAAACAGAATTTTTGTATATTATTACCTGGTTCGGCTTCATTGTAACTAATTGCTCGCGATAGCGGATCAAGGACGTGCCGGATGGCCTACTCTTCGAGCTTGGCACCCGCACCCACCTACAGTTACGAGCGAATAACATGAGATAAGATAATACCGCTTAGTTACTAAGAAGAGTACATTGCATAACACACTAAATATCAAGAAAATACTTACTTAAATGCAAGTGGAGCATATGGCCATAGGCCATAATCACATCCAGGTGGGGGCTCTATCTTCGGGCACAAGAATGGCAACCTTGCCTATGCCCAATAGGGGACCAAGGTGCACGCCCCACTAATCTGCGATGCCCCTTTCTCGCTTGCCCGACACAACTCTCTGTACAACCAGGCCAGGCAACCACTACCCCAACTATACTGTGGCGGATCACGAAGGTTCCGCAGGAACACTAAGAACATCAGATGCACCCTATCTCCCGACTTGTCCATGAAAAGCTTATCCCCTAGCAGTGCTAAAATATAGCACCGGGCATACTGGTGTATCTGCATCTCTGTTGCGTCATGAGGCAGTGGCGCTGCAATGGCTTCAACAAGGTGGCTGATGAGAATTCTTTGCCCCACCAAAGTTTTGCCGTCATTCGCCGGAGTAAAACCAAGCAACTCCATGCACAGTTGACTCCAATTCCCATCCACCACAACAGTCGGCCCAATCAAGACCTCACCATCTATAGGAAGTCCGAAAATAACCTCCACATCTTGTAGGGTGATTGACATCTCACCATGTGGAAGATGGAACGTATGAGTCTCCGGCCACCATCGCTCAACTAGGGCTGATATTAGGCAATGATCTATCTCTCTAGAAGGGGCCCTAAAAAATCCTTCTAGCCTTAGCAACTTGATAATGTCAATCACCCGATTATCTCGCATCTGCATGTTTGCCATCTCCTTAGTGCGACCACGGCACGTAAGTGGGCCCGGATCCTGCAAAATCGATAAAAATTATAGCGGTTGTTAGAACTAGATATACAACTTTGAAAAAACTTGGTAAAAGTCAAAGACAACGTAAAAATTAAAGCGGTTGTTAGAACTAGATATTTCACCTCGCCATTCCAAATGTCCTCTGATCGATGATTTCCTTGTCGCGTCAACAATGAAGGATCTTTTGGACTAGGGCGCACGATCTCTGGCTCCTCATCGATCCGAGGCTCCATACTACAAAGTGTGCTACTGCAATATATTTAGACATATCTCTGAGGATTTCTATCATTCAACTAAGCATAAATCTATAATTTTTCCATGATAAAAAGTTAAATCTCTAACAATAACCCAAATTACAGTTGACCACATTCTTATATGCAAAGTGATCAAACCAAATAATCAAAAATCACAAAAAAAAAAAAAAAAAAAAAAAAAAAAAAACCTAAGCCAAATAGATGTGTCAGTTCAAAGTTGAGGACAAAAAAAACTCGTAGGCTTTCTAAGTTGTGCCCTCTACAATAGAACAGGATAAGTATTGGAGCTTTCAGTTATACCAATAAAATAACAATCAGAGAATCATTAATAAAGAGGCAATGTATTTCAATTAACCACAATAAGACAAATCTAAAGAACTGGACCAAAGGCTCTGGAAATGGTAACTTGATCATCATATCAAAAAGAATATCAAATACATTTTCTACATAGTTATTCAATTCATTAAATATGCATTTAAAAAAGTACCATTGCATTGACTCAACCTTGTTTCTCTCTCCATTTGTAACACTTAATTGTTTCTCAGCACATTTTATCCCCAAAATAAACTATTGGCAGTCATATTTCAGACACTAGATCCAAATAAGGCCCCAATGAAATGACATGGAGTAAAGGGGTTTTGTAGGTAGTCGGATAGTCCTTTAAAGAAAAGGCTAGAACAGCCCCATAACATGACCAAGCTGCGAGCGCCAAGTGGATGACATTCACACAACAAAAGGACCTGATTTGAATCCATAAAGTGAATACTATCACCATAATCAGCGGTTTCTTTTTTGACAAATTGAAACTTTTGGTCATTGTGAAGAAAACAAGAGATGTTGCAAAAACTTTCCTCTTCTTCTATTTTAGAGTGAAACCATCATGTCTATTCCTTTCTAATAAAGGAATGATTCTCCAACATAGTTCATACACATAAGATGATGACAGAACTATTGCTTAGTTCTTATAATGAAAAAGAAATGAACGGGAAGTTTTCATGAAGACCGAAGTTGTTATGCAACACTTCATTCATTCTAAAACTTCAACGTTCACTTCATATGAAATCCATAAGCAAAATGCACTCACGGCATCTTGTATACAATTAGAGCGGGGATTTCCCACTTTAGCGTCATCTTTTGAATACCCAAAATAACCTTTAGATAAAATTACATGTTTAATAGAAGATCAAATATCTACAACCAAGACTAAAATAGTCAAAAGAAAAATTCAAGAACACCATTTAAAATAAACTACCATCACTCAAATTCTAACCCATATTCCCCACCACTTTCTCCTTTATAGTTTCTCTTTCCTTACTTCACTATTTCCTGACTCTCTTATAACTTAATAACCTCCCACGTCTATTCACATAACACTCAGCCCTTTATATATATTCCTTCTATGAATGTGTTTTATCAATGGATCTGAGGACTTTTATGTGAAAATAACAATATATATATTTATATATATATATATATATATATATATATATATATCTCACACTATTTACGGGAAGGTTTTTATGTTGAGGACCCGAGGCTAAAAGTCTTTTTTTTTTTTTTTCTTCTTCTACAGTGCATCATAGATGGTGAAATTGGTCTAACGGATAGCCCTATTCCCTTGAGAAGAACTAATTGGGGAAGCTAAAGCTGTTTTAATGGCCAGGCTGTGACTCCATGTCCCTTGGTCCGAAGACTTTGATTGGTTTGTGTCTAACTCCTGGTTTCTGAACCCAAGGGGAGTTGGTTATTTCCTAATTAAAAATGCATCAATACTGCTATGTAGATATTTGTTTAACTACTGGAATGTGCTACATCTCAATAAATGTAAGATAATGTAATAAATCTGTAAGATGATGCAATAAATCTGTCATGGATTTATCCCAATCCTCATTTTTTTTTCCTGTCATTACTTATTGAGAAACAAGAAAGTATTTTGTACACCCAGAGTATAGAAAGTATTTACAAGTTTGGAATTCATTAACTGGCTACTCACTGATGATAGTAATTATCCACCATTACTCACAAACTTAATTTGTGATTGCAGGTACCTGGTTCAAGTGGGAACTCAGCCCCACTTACTTAAAAACGTCTACAAGGAAGATAACAGGGTGGCAGATGCACTAGCAGAGAAAGGGAAAAAACAAATCCAAAAACAGAACATGCCAGCAACCCAAATCATACAACAAGTAACAAAACAAATCCGTCTAACTTAAATCTTACACTAACAAGAAAAACTAAAGCACTAACAAGGGAAATTATCAAACACAAACACTTGGGCTAAACCCAAATGGAATAATTATTTAAAAAGCTCAAATTTTTATAAGAAAAACATACCTTCAAACTTGAAAAAATCTGACCTTCTATTGGTAGGGACAAAAGGGATTTTCAAGGTATGGGTGAGGGTGAAGCCGATTGTGAGGAAAAGGGATTTTCAAGGTATGGGATTTTCAAGTCTAAAGCCGATTGTGAGGAAAAAGATTTGGGTGTTTGAGTGAGAGTGTTTGAGAGACTGAAAGAGAGTGTTTGAGAGACTGCGTGAGAGAGTGTTTGAACTGAGAGAGAGTGTTTGAGAGAGTGTTTGAAAGTGTTAGATTGATATATCATGCAGATTTCGAGTCTTATAAACTCGATTTCTACGTGGCTAAATTTCGTCCGCCTGGAAAATTTTTCCACGTGAGTGTATTGATAAACCGGGCAACACGAGTTCTAATTGGATCTCAAGTTTTAGAAACTCGAGATGCTAGTTTCACATATTATCTCAAAACCGGGCAACTAACGAAATTATTACTATAGTAAGGTTATTTGGAAAGGGTGTCCCACAAAACATTATCTTGCAGTTGTGAATAATAACACCTTAGAGATCTGTTTTTATTGGGCTGGGAAGGGTACAACTGGCATCCCTGGAAGAGGAGTCTATGGTCCTCTTATTTCAGCAATTTCTGTTCATCCTGGTAGGTTTAGACCTTGCATTAGCTTCTTGTAATCAATTTTGGACGCTTAGAAATAGACCATGTATTAACTTGCAAATCCATGTTTATCTTCATTCTATAAATTCAACATTGTCAAGAAATTCTTTTAGGTAATGCCCTAGGATCTACAATCTACTCATTTATTTTAACTATGTGACTAAAGTCTTTCGGGTTTTGGCTTTTCATTCAGGAATTTTTTTTTGGGGTCTAATTTTATTAGTTTGATATATAGGACCCCATAATGTGTCTAAAGTCTTATACTATTATTGTGATGATTAATGCATTCCTTCATTAGTATGTGGGTACAAATCCCACAGAAACAGAATTCAGACGGAGTGGATTTTATTTTCATTTTCAATTTTTTTTTTTTAAATCTCTACTGGATTCATGGTAGTTTCCACTAAAGGAAACCACTATATTCAGTATTCCAATTCCAATTCAGATTATTGAGTAATTTGGTTTTACTTAAATAAACCATACAGCTTGATGTTAGTCCAAAGACACAAGTTTGTACAACCTAATTTTACTACCCCAAATTAAGTCACTAAACCCAATTAAAAGCCCAAATTATCCAAATATACACCCACAGACCCACTAACAACTAAACCCATTCTAGGAATCAACAACAAGCTCTCTCTTCTTCTTTTTCCCACTTTTCTTCCTTTTCTGTGTACAATGTGCACTTGCTCAAACACAGAAGCATATCCCCATAACATATTTTTGTGATTTTAAAAATCCCAACTATTGAACAAGAATCCAACATATTTTTGGACAGTCATCTTTAGTTCAGTTACTAAATCCAAGAACAAGAATCCAAATTCAGAAATCACAAACAAAAGCCAAGATCCAAAAGCCAAAATCAAAAACAAATTCAGCCATTAATACCCCCATATAGCAACCAACACAATTGAAGAAGCCCAAAAAGGAAATCACCAAGGCATATTCAACTACTAAATTTAACAACCCAGAAAGCAACCCATCACCACAAATTCAATTCAGCCACTAATTCCCAAAACCCAAACAAAAACACAAAAGACAAAGTTCAGCCACTAAACTGAGCTACAAGAACCCAAAACAAAAAAGAACTCAAATTTACAATAACCCATCACACAAATCCAAAAAAAGTATAAAAAAAATAAAGAAAAAGAGAACCCAGAACCTGAAAAGAGAGAGTACGAACGGCGGGCTACGAACGGTGGGCTACGAATGGCTTGAGAGTGAGTGAGTGACTTTGAGAGGGCGGAGTTTGAGAGTGAGTGAGTGAGTGACTTTGAGAGGGCGGAGTTTGAGAGTGAGTTTGAAAGGGTTCGTCTTTAGGTGTTTGAATTTGAGGATTTTGTGATGAGCCGTTTGAAAGTGCTGTGGATTTGTGTTTTAATGGTGGGTATAATTCGAGTCTTATAAACTCGATTTCAGTGGCTCCACGTGGAAAATTTGTCCACGTAAGGGTGTGACCAAAACAACGAACTCGAGTTTTAGAAACTCGAGTTCTAATTAAATCTCAAGTTTTAAAAACTCGAGATGCTAGTTTCACATATACTTTCAAAACCGGGTAACTAACAAAATTGTTAGAAATCCTTTGTTATTTGGAAAGGGTGTCCTTCCATCTTCTCTTAGAAACCTCAGTCAACTTACCACTTTACGCCTTAAATGGAATCGACTTACTGGCCAAATTCCATCATGGCTTGGAAACCTTACCCAACTAACTGTGTTGGACCTTGGGGTTAATAAATTGCATGGTTCAATTCCACAGTCAATTTTTAAGCTTCTGAATCTTGAATTTCTAAGTCTACTTGCAAATAGCCTTACCGACAGAGTGGAATTTGACTTGGTTTTGAAGCTCAAATATCTAACTCAACTCTGTCTTTCCGGAGTCCATTTATCTTTTCCCATTAATTCAACTTTCAATGCCAGCATACCAAAGCTTCAAGTTTTAATATTAAGAGAATGTAACTTAACTGAGTTCCCAATTTTCTTGCGTTACCAAAATGAATTAGAGTTTTTGGATCTCTCTTACAACGAAATTCATGGTCAAATTCCAAAATGGATGTTCAACATAGGGAAAGAAACCTTGTCGTATTTGTCTCTAGACTTAAACTTCCTTACGGATTTTGAATCCTTCAGCCATACTCCGCTTGTTCTTCCATGGGGTAGTTTACTTGTTTTGGGCCTTGAATCCAATAAGCTGGAAGGATCACTCCCAATTCCACCACCCTCCATTGTCCAATATAGAGTCCAATACAATGCACTGACAGGAGAAATTTCACAACTTTTTTGCCATCTTAGCTCAATTGTATTATTAGATCTCTCACACAACAACTTGAGCGGCACGCTTCCACAATGCTTGAGCAACTTGAGCAACTTGCTAGTATTGAATTTAAGGAATAACAATTTCCATGGAACACTTCTGGCAACATACATGGAACGAAGTAGATTGAAAGCGATTGATATGAGTTATAATATATTAGAAGGGCAAGTACCAAGATCATTGTCCAATTGCACAATGCTGGAAATTCTTCTTCTTCATCACAATCAGTTCCATGACATTTTTCCCTCTTGGTTAGGGAAGCTTCCAAGGTTGAGGGTCCTAAGTCTGCGCTTTAATGGGTTCCATGGTGCAATTGGGAAACCTGAAAGCAATCTCGAGTTCTCCAAATTACAAATCATTGATCTCTCTTTCAATAACTTTATAGGTAAGTTGCCATCTGAGCACTTCCAAAGTTGGACCTCAATGAAAGTTGCCAACTTGAAATTTGAAAGGGACAATGTTTTCAACTCGAGTTATATGATTGCACGCACAATCACAGAATCAGCACATTTCATATGGTATGGGTATTTTAGTTACTCTTTAGAAATTACAAATAAAGGCATCGAGAGACTATATGAAAAGATCCAGGGTATTCTTATATCCGTTGATCTTTCAAGCAATAGATTTGAAGGAGAAATTTCAAAAGTCATTGGAAATCTAAAAGGGCTCCATTTGCTCAACTTATCCAACAACATTCTTATTGGTCATATCCCATCGTCCTTTGGAAACCTAATTGAGCTTGAATTTTTGGACTTTTCACAAAACAGGCTCTTAAGAGAGATTCCTCAACAATTATTGCAACTCACATTCCTTGAATTCTTCAATGTCTCAAATAATCATCTTATGGGGCCTATTCCACAAGGTCAACAATTCTCTACATTTCTAAATGATTCATATTTGGGTAACACAGGATTGTGTGGGAGCCCTATGACCAAGAAATGCAAAATTTCTGAGACATCAACAAAGCCACCACCAATTTCCAAACAAGGTGAAATTACCAATTTTCCAAGTAAATCGGACTGGGTAGTCATAATGATGGGATATGGAAGTGGGTTCATAATTGGGTTCGTTATTGGGCACAACCTGACCATAAGAAAGTTGGAGCGGTATGTCAAGAATTTAAGAAGAGCGTAGTAAAAATGAAGGAAAAAGGGAAACATGAAGGGGATTTCCAATTACCATAGCACCGTCAAAGATTTTCACCCATGGAGTTGTTCTTCATTTAATTAAGTAGATACATGTTTACCAAATTTTAGTGTATTTTGGCATTGTACCATTTCTATTTCTCTTGTAATTGTACCTTTTTCTAATATTGTACTTTTTTTTTTTTTTTTTTTTTTTACTGTGGCATTAAAGTATTGCATGTCTGACACGGATGAAGGTTTGCAACGCTTGTCCAAAATGAAGTTTTGCAATAAATTATTGTAACTTCAATTTCATTCGGGTGGCTTGATAAAACATGGGCCTAGAATTGGATATGTATTTTAATCTATTACTGATTGATGTTACCGATTTCTTGCAAATATTTGCGATTGAAATTTTTCTTGACGGAACCAAACGAAATATAACAATAGCTTCTGAATCCGAAGATTGCTGGACAATGATATGTTTACATTCACAATTGATGTAAAAAGTTTGGTCAAAATACTATTTTGGTCTTTACATTTCGGGGTTACGGTCAATTTGGTCTCTATTATTTTTAACTTGCAGTCAATTTGGTCCTTAGTGTTAACTCATTAACGAGAAATGCTTACGTGGCAAACGATATGCATTATTGACACACTTAAAGTCTATGTGGTTATTAAAATAGACTTCTATGTGGCAATTAAAATAAATATTCTTAGAAAAAAAATGGCAATTAAAATAATATTAAAAAAAAATTTGTCATTAAAATGCGCCATATCAGCATTTAAATTAAATTAAATGACAATCTTAATTTTAAATGAGAAAAGAAAAAGAAAATTTGCCCAAAAATCCCCATTATCCCAGGAAAATAAACACACAAGAAACTGTTGGGTTCCAAATAAAATTATTGACAATATTAGCAATCCAAAACAACAATTACACACAAGAACATAATATTTACGTGAAAAACCCTTTCTCTTTGAAGGAAAAAATCACGGGACAAACTCTGAATCAATTTACTATTTATCAAATCAATTACAATAATTCTTGTGTATGTCACTCAGCTAAAGAAAAGTCTCTCTTATTTTTCTTTGCTCACACACACACTAATTATCTCTCTCAAAAACAGCAACACTTTGCTCTCTCCTTTCTATTTTCTTCTCCATGCATAGCTCTCTCTTGGTTATCTTCTTTCTCTAAACAGCTCCCATTAGGCAGCTTTTTTTTTTTTTTTTTTTTTGGCGGCTTCCTATTTCTCCATTTTCTAAAATATGCGGCACTCTTTTGTTGCTGCACTCACCAATCCATATGTGGCACACTAGTCCTTGCTTTTATTAGCAAGTCTGCCGCCCACATCAATTTTAGGAACACATGGGGGTGTTTGGTAGAGTAGTTTGAGAATTATTGTTTGAAATTTTTTGAAATACGTGTGAATGAAAAAATGTGTGAAAATATATGTAATGTTATTTAAAATGTGAAAATGTGAGTTTGAACTCACTCACCAAAGAGAGCCATGGATTCCTAACACCACTTCAACTAGAATTCTTATCGTGCATTAATTATTCAATACAGTAACTCCTGAGTACAATAGGAGTAGCTTCTTGGCATGTCCCACACAGCTCACTTAGTTGGGCTCTAATGTAATGTGGGTTGGACTTTGGTGCCATGCACCCAACAGAAACTCAAACACATAAAAATTAACATAAAAGAATATGCGCCCAGAAGAAGACACATGAACACATAAAAAAAACTCAACAACTCAGTTCCAGATTTGAAGAAACTCCAATTACTCAACAACTTAGCAACCAGTTCGAACCTCTAGGGCCAATGAATCTTTTGCCACTGTATGCCACCGCCACCACCGCTGGTGGCTTCTCTTCTTCTTGTCCTCTCACTTCCTCTCTCCTTAACTTGGTTCGATCTCTTTGAACTAAATCCAAAAACCCAAATCTTAGACATCGATCAGTTTGCGATTCGATTTCATATACAAATTTCAATCCACGATTTCGAAGGAGTAGATCTGAGCAGAGAGACATTGAAAACAATATCGTCCCAAGCGGATTTGAGTGTTTTTTTTTAAATTGTTGAGACTTTATGATTTTTTGAGCTCGAAAATTTTGGTTTAGACAACGATTGAGATTTCAGACTCTTGTTTGTCTGTAGTGTGCTTTAGTATACATTTCTACTTTAGCATTTAGAAAGGCAAAAATTTTATTTTTGATTATTTGCCTTGATTTGCTAAGTGGGTCTAGTGGATTAGACCATCAGTATTGGTGGTGTTAAAAAATCATATTACTATTTTTAACATCTTAAATACTAAAAAGTATACTACAATGGTGGTGTTAGAGCATTCCCATCAAGTGTTTTAAATGCCATAATATTTGGCATTGATGAACAGTGCAATCTCAAATTTGAGACTGCACTGTTCACTAATTGTAAAACTTATATTATTTTTTTTATTCAGGTAGGGCCTTTTTTTTTTCTTTTTTTTTCACCCTCTCTCTCTCGCGCTCTCCGCCTCATCTCTCTTTCACTCTCTCTGCCTCTCCGTTTGCTTTTCTCTCTGCATCTCAAGTTCGTGGGTCTTGGGTGTGGCCGGGTTGAGTCGGCGTTCTTGAGGCAAACCCTAATGTCGGCGTGGTCAGTGTTCTTGGCTGGGGTTGAGATCAGAGAGGCTGGGCCGCTAGGGTGGTGGTCATCGGAGAGGTTGGGGTGGGTTTTGGTTGCGGTTTTGTGGTGGGTTCAAATTGGGGTGAGTTTGATTTGATTTTAGGTCTTGATTTGGTTTTGGGATTTTAGGTCTTGATTTGGTTGGGATGGGTCTTGATTTGATTTACAGTGCAAAGGAGGACGTCAAGCTGCGCCGTGGAAGAAGATGACGACGGGGAGAAAGTGGTGTCCGTGTCCGTCAGATTGGGTCCAAATCGGCGGTTGATGGTGCCGTCAGATCAGGTCTTCCATGGGAGGACCAAGGAGTTAGAATCTGATAGTTTGTTTTCGTGTGTGTGGGTGCCTGCTACAAAGTTGAAGAAGGGATGAACTTTTTTTTATTTTTTATTTTTTATTTTGGTGGTTGGGGGTTGAGGTTGTGGTTGGTGGTGGTGGCTATGACTGTGGCCATTGGTGGCAATGGGTTTGTTGGTGGTGAAAGAGATGAGAATGAGAATAAAAATTAATATTTGTGGCTATTGTGGCTGTTGGTATCGGGGTGAGGCTGGGCTGCAGTGGTGGCTGGCAGTGGCTAGCCTTGGGTGTGGGTTGTGTCATGGGTTGAGAAAGATAGAGAGACAGAGGGAGAGAGAGACAGAGGGAGAGTGAAAAATAATTAAAAAAAAATGAATAAAAATATTAAAGAAAGAATATTTAAATGAAATTGTAAAAAAAAAAAAAAAGAATGTGATGTTTGATTTATTAAAATTGTAAAAGTAGTATTTTGTTATAAATGCTAAAACTTTTACAATTGTTGATAAGAATACAGTAAAATTTTTAGTAATAGATCTACAGTAAATTAGTATCAATACCAATTTACTGTAACTCCAAAGTTAAAAAAAATATTATTTTAATCGATTTCTTTCTCTTCTTGTCGTTAAAATATTTTTTTTTTTCTCTTCTTCCGCCGTTTCTCTTTGTTCCTTCTCCTCTGATTCATTTTTGGTCTCAAACTCTCTTTTTTTTTTTTTTTTTCTCTCAAACTCTTTCAGCGGTGGCGTGGGCGTTGGCGACAGAGTGGTGGGTTAAGATCAGCGAAGGCTCAGCGTGGGATTCACTGCGTGGCTGTGTTAGTGGTGGGATCCGTGGGTCGGTGTGGCCACGGTGGTGGTTGATGTGGGTGGCAGTGGGTATGGGTTTGTGGGTGTTGGTGTTGGTGGTGGTGGATTTTTGTGTTTTGGTGGTGGTGGGTTGTTGATTGGGTTGTGGGTTGTTCCTATTGGACCATGGGTTGCTATGGATGTGGTGGATAGTTGAGCAGACTGTGGTGGTGGGTTGTGATCGTTGATTGGCTTGTTCTTTGCTGGTTTTTCATTCTAGCAGATACACGTCTATGGCGGCATTGTACTTTATTTTTTCATTTTCCTTTGTATTTAAATTTTGCGAATGTCTGCAATCCTAAATTGTTTACAACTTCAATTTCATTCGGGTGGTTGATAAAACATGGGCCTAGAATAGTATAAATTATTTTTATCTGTTATTGATTGATGTTGCCAATGTCTATCATAGATTTGTGATTAAAATTTTTTTTAATGGAGCCAAATTAAACATATCAAAAACTTCTAAATCCGAAGGATATTATATGTAACAAGCTTACGTAACGTATAAAGTTTTGCATTGGTTTATGAGTGTTGGATTAATTTTCTAGAATATTCTCTTCTTACTTTTCTCTATTTTTGAGTATGAGCAATAAGAAAGGGAACTCTAGAACTCAAAGCTAGACTAGTTACTAATTTTCAATTTGAGAAATCATGACTACTCTTTGCCCGTATCTAAATTTATACGTGAAATTTCAATTATATACACTACCAAAACAAAATTTCATTTACCAAAATAAAAAAAAAATAAAAAAATGTCTTTTTTTTTTCTTTTTTTTTTTTGGGGTGGCGGGTTGTTAGAAACTGGCACAAAATTTTAGGTTTTGAGTTTGTTGGGGGTGGTTTGAAGCCTTTGAGCATGCTACAACTGTTGCAATAATTTGTTTTGTTTTTTTGTTTTTTTTGGGGGGGCTAAAACCGCTACAATAATTTCACTAGCTTCAAACAAATTTGACTTGAATTTTGAATTTTTTTAGTTTCGGGTGTAATGAATTAAATTAAATTATTTCAAAAATTACAAATTAAATAATGAAGTTGTAAAAATTAATGAACTAAATCATGTAGTTTCAGAATTAATAATTAAAACTTGAGGTTTCAAAAAGTAACAATTTAAATCTCAGCCCACTTAAGTGAAATAACAATATATTTGGATTTTGAAATTCAATATATAAGGCAGCAGGTTTAATTTGTTATTTTGAAATTTCAGAGTTTAAACCGTTACTTTTTAAAATTTCAAGAATTAGTTTAATTACAACTTTTGAAACAAAACAATTTAATTTGTTACATTCCCTAAAGTGGAGGCCTTAGAATATAATTTTTCTAAATTTTTCTTGCGGCGATTTAGTGAAACCTTTGGAATAACCCTGGTATATTTGTATATGGGCAAACTATGTAAAATTTTAATTCATTTACTTACATACAACTATATAAAATTTTATTTTCTTCTATATATATATAATTTTTTTTAAAGCTTTGTAATTTCACTAACACCTTTAAATATTTCTCATGAAAAAATCATAATTCAAATCCCTCGCTCCCCCAGAACCTCAACTATAGAATGATTAAAAAAAAAACCATGAACTCTTTCTAGATATCTTCTTCTTCTTCTTCTTCTTCTTCTTTTTTTTTTTTTTTTTTTTTTTTCTGAGAATGACTTTTTCTAGATATCTAAAGTAACTAGTATATTTAAAAAAAAAAAACTTTCAACAAATTAACAAATACAGCATCCAAATTAACATTAATCATTTTTTGGCCCAGCAAAAATCTCTCATTCCCTCCCTCCCTCCAGTATTTCAACATTTTTCAATCTCTCTCTAATACTCAATTCTCTTCCTGGTTACTCTCTCCAGCTGCTAAGCATAACCAAGTGAACCCCCACCACTTTGGGTCTCTCCAAAAAGAATTAACAGAACCCCCTCTTAATTAACTTAATTGGATTTTCTATGATTTTCTGCTCTTCGATCCTTCTTCTTCTTAATTGAATCTAAACTAAACGATGTTTGACTATTTGCAGTTTATGCTTTAAGTTTTGGGTGGAACTGAAGAAATTCAATTGCCTGCATGTTGTTTGACAAAATGCTTTACCATAACATTTCTGTGACATAATATCTGGGATCCTTTGGCTATACAGTTTGTTATACCTGAGTTGTGAGCTTTGGATTGATGCTTTAGGAGACAGAGAAAACCTTTAAAACTTCAATTTTTTTAGAACTCCGCTTAATTTAAATTGTCAACTGCTTCTTTAGTCAAGTTATCATGTTGTTTTATAAAATAAATTAAAAAAAGTGGGTGTTATTAAGCATTTTTATGAGCAATTGGTCTATTGAGAATTACATGAAACATATTGTCAAGACTCTTAACACAAAACTTATGTGGGCACAAAATGCATTCTATTTTGTGGATAAATGACTTAATTCGGAAATTTTCATTTGCTTAATTTTATTATAGCATGTCAGTTTAGAAGTTGTTTTTGGCTTTGTTGCATCCCTTGTCAAACAAAAAATCCTCATGGAAGAAAGCAACAACAGATCCGTATTAGGATTAACACCATAGTTCATGTTGGTTGAACCCAAAACATGCATTAACATGCATTAACATTGGACATGTCCAGGTCATACAAGTACAGCAGACTCCGCTGGTTTGAACTGACATTGTAAATGGGGTAAGCACATAACAGAGGCTGTGCCTAAAAGAGTTCCAAATTTCACAGATACAACGCCTATGACCCAATTACTACTTTATGTAATTGTAAATGCCTTCTTGCTTTTGTGAGTAGTTGACAATAACGAAATCTCCACAATTTAGTTTACAGCTAATACTAATTTGTTGTTTCTGTTGTATTTTGTTGGGGGGGGGGGGGGGGGGTGCAAATTTTGATTTTACATTTAAGTGTTTTAAGACTTAAATGAACTGTGTATATATCAATATTAGAACTTGCTAGGCAAGTAGTATGCAAATATTTGGAACTTGGCCCCTTTAGGGCATTTCCAGCAGCTTCTTCAAATTTTTGTACTGTTTGGAGAATGAACAGTGACATTTAACTTTTACCTACCCACTTTTTCAAATACACTTTCCAACAGATTCTCTATCCCATTCTCTATCTCATTTAAATATTATTTCTTCATTCATTCATTATTCTTTTTTTATTATCATTTATTCTTTCTATATTCATTCCCAACAATTATATTTTTCAATAAAAAGTGTTATATTTACAACATTTTTCGCAATATTTTCACAAGAATCACATCAAAATCTTATATAGAAAATTGTTACTAGTTCTAATTTGAACCCACTGCTGAAATTATATTTTTACTCACCAATATTAGTTAATAACAATATGTTACTTAAAATTTATTATAAAAATATTATAGTAAAATTTCTAAATTGTCCTTTCTTTTTTTATATATTATTTTTCCTTTCTTTCTTTCTATCATCCATACGTTTCTTTTCTTTTTTTTCTTTTTTTTTTCTCTTGATTTTTCTCCACCACACACGTTCACCCATATATCCCTATCCTCTCCCTTTCTTTTTTCTCTACTTTCAACTTTCCAGAACCTCCATCTCTCTCTCTTTCTTTCTCCAGCTCTCTTTCTCAACTTTTTTTTTTTTTTTTTCCATTTTCTACTTGATTCCAACACATTATCCAGCTTTCTCTGTAATAAGAAACGAAGAAAGAGCTAGAGAGAGAAAGAATAGATGGGTTAGATGGCTCCGCTCCGCTCTCTGTGCCGCCGCGCCTTCCGCTCTGCCGCCGCCGCTCGTCGTCCTCCCCACCACCAGGCTGGGTCAGATCGGCTTGTTCTTTCTTTCTTTCTTTTTTTCTTTTTTTTCTTTTTTTTTTCATATTTGCTTGTTCTGATTCAAATTTATTTTAAGAATTGGATTTTGTTTTGTGTTTTGTGTTTGGATTATGTGAGAAACGGGGAGAATGAGAGAAAAAAAAAATCCGGAGGAGAGAGAAAGAATTGATATAATAGTAGCTGGGATAATTTTTTAAGCAGAAAAATTGGTTTGGAGTTGCTACAGTGTTCTGTAAATTAAGAGAATCACTGTAGCAATTTCAAAAAAAAAATTTGGGGAATTTGGGCGTTTAAAGAATCGGCTGGAGCATGAACAGTAGCATTTGGTGTTCCAAAAATAGCTATACAATGACTGTTGGAGATGCTCTATGCTTGATGTTGACTCTTTGGTAGGAACATCATCATTGTTTTGAGGATGCAAAAATTTCAATGACACAATTGATAGAATTGTTTGATTGGTCTTAGGTGTGGGGTTTTACTAAATAGTAACTTCATGGCTGAATTTTTAGAATCATTTTCATTTTTTACATAATCTTTGTAATTCTTGGACGTATACTACAATGATAGATGGACTTTGTAATGAAGGGTTATTGGATGAAGCAAGTTAGTTACTTAAAAGAATGGATGAGACTCGCTGCTTTCCGAATGATTGCACTATACAATTATTAGAGTATTTCTAAGAAAGAGTGATACATCAAGGGCGATAGAACTTCTTCATTTGATGACTGAAAGGGGCATTTCAGCAGATTCAGTAGCGGCTCTTGGAATATTTTTTAGGATAGTCATTATTAACTAAAATTTAATAAAAAGATAACTTCATATATTGACCAAAAAACACACACACACAAATACATAAACTCTTACAATTTTCTTTTACAAATTTTCTTATTTTAAAATTTTTGTATGATAGTCTCATTATCAATGTTACAAGTTACATCTCTTTCAAAATTTTAGTTAGATAACAAATTTATTGGGATTTTTCTTTTTGTTTGTAATGACTTAATATATTGTTAAGGGGGCAAAATTTAAAAACAAAATTTAGCTACAAACTTAGTTATAGCCTAAAACTACAACTCTCACTAAACAAATTAACATAGTTACATATTTTGAAAATCTAACTGTTGAATTGCATATTTTTTATATTCTTAAAATACATGTTAAATTTTATGTTAATTGGATGTTATTTACTATGTGATTCATAAACTTAAATTTTTATATAATTTTAGACTACAAAAACTCAAAATTTAAAGATTTGATTGATGACATATCTATTGATCTTTAATATTTTTGAAATTTTGCAAAAATGGAGGATATAAGAAAAAATGTAATCCAATGGTGAATTTGTCACAATTCACATCCAATAAAAAAATATTGAATGGAATTGTAATCTTAGATCTATAATCAAATTTGTTGCCAAATTTTGTTCAAAAATTAATTATATTGAGCCTAAAAAATTTTAAGGTGGTCACAAATATTTTTTAAGGATAATAAAATCATAAATTTTTTAAATTTTATATATATAAATTAATTTTTTTGCTAGGTCAGGGTGGTCCTATGACCACCCTGAACTCCATGTGGAGCCGCCAGTGAGCAGATTATTACACTAAAAGCATGTTAGTAGATTTGCTGTCTTCTGATGGGCGACACCCTTCTTCTCGTGAAAAGCTTCAGAATTATGTTTGAAGGTTATTCCAGGTATTCAACATAAGAAGTGAAGATTCCACAGTGAAAAGTGAAAATTGACAAAGTCAGCAATCTTTATGGAGTAAGACTAATTTATGATTAAGTTGTATGCTACATTGATATTATCACTTATGTTTCTTCAGTGAATTAAATGGTACATGCGAAAACGTGTTTCTTACGTGAAACAGTAGGGGTTTGCTTTTTACTCCCTAGAATTATAGTTTGTAATATATGTATATGATTGCCTTTAGTTTAAAATGTCCTAAGTACATTTAATTGAACAAAGTTGTTGCTATGCTAATACATAGTGTTCATGTAATAATGCCTCCCTTCTGATCATTATGAATTTAGGTTTTCTTTTAGAAACATTATGAATTTAGGTTGAATATAGTTTTTTCACTGTTATCAAGTGAAGAATATTATTCTTTGTAAAAATTGGTTAATCCCATTTTAGCCTTATTTTTTTCCCACTCTCTTTTTTTTTTTTTTTTATTAAACCTTCCCAAAAAGTCAAAATATCTCACTTTACTGCTTTGTTATGCCAGTTTTCTCAATTAGCTTCTATGTTAATAATGACAATTTTTTTTTTTTTTTTTTTTTTTATACAAGATAGAATTTTACTCTAATATAATCTAAGTGTATGTGTGAAGTTCCCTCTTGGAGACTTGAACCTCGGCCCTTACCCTCCACACTCTACAAGCACTTATACTTGTGGAGTGACCATCGCACCAACAGTGTGCGATGGTGTTAATAATGGCAATTCTAAATGTAAATAAAAAAACTTGTTGGATGTCATCCAAACTGTAGTGGCAGAAAATTTCATATTTCATTGAAGGGCAAAGTTTTCCCACAACCAATTTAAAGAAAAGAGCCTCCAACCTATCATATGACAACTCAAAAGTATTTGCATGTACTTTTAGTTGTATAACCCACTTAATAGTCATGTAATTTATTTAAATAATTTAATAAATCATGTAATTTAAAATAATTAGATGGTCTTCTAAATCACCACGTTTGGAGGAAAATTTTGTAGTATCTAACGCTGTCAAAAATAAATTACTTTAAAACAAATTAAGATTAATGCCCTAAATTTACTTTCTTTGGGTTTACTTGTTCATGACAGTGTACTTGTGTTTCCAAAGGATGATAAGAAAAGTATGATGTAACAACGTTTAATTGATAAAATCAGTCCATAAAGTATTATAAATATCGAATTCAATGTAAACAGAACAAGTGTACGTAAGCTTTAATGACAAAAATAGAAATGATGATGTTCAATTAATATTCAAAACTTAAAAAACAATTTGGGTTTAACAAAAAAACAAAATTGAAAAATCAATATTCATTACATTTCATTCCTTCATCATCGGCATGATTCATGCTGAAATATGTTTACATCTAATTAATAAAATAAAATATATTTTTTGGATAGTGGGGGAGGGAGTTAGTTGAATATAATGTGAATATGAGATAAAATTCTAAAATTTGGTTTCTAGAAAGAAGGTATAATTCTAAGTTCTAACTTTATCCAAGTCTTGGACTTCTTTTTTTTTGACTTTTTTTTTTAGTAAACAATAATACTTATTAGAACACACACGAAAATAATAATAGTATTTTAAACTGGGTTTATAATATATTACATAATCAGAGTATAACTACAAAAGGGCCTAACCTTTATAGTTGTAGACTGAGATTATAAATAGCAGACACTAAACACATACAACCAATGTAGGATAAACATCCATATTCTTGTACGCATAACTTGTCAGTCTTTACGCATACAAGGCTGGCTCAACAAATTTAGGGGCTTTAGGCGAAATCTTTAGGCGGGACTTTTATTAATTATTTAAATATTAATTAGATAATATTTATTTAACTTTTAATTTTTTTTTTATATTTAGAATCTATTTATCATTCTCTTTGAGATACAAAATTACTAATTAAATTTTTACATTTAAGTTTCATTAACATTTCCTTTTAATATCACTTAATCTTTTAGTAAACATTTATAATTAAAATAAAACATGATCTGTAATAGAAAAATTATTAATTTTTTAGAATAAAAAATTATTAATTTTTTAGAATAAAAAATTATTTATCACATAACTTAACAAATTAATTTTAATACAAAATATATTATCCTAAACTTGTAATTTAATTAAATTAAGACAACACTCTACTCATTCTCAAAAAAAAAAAAAAAAGACAACCCTCTACATATAACAAATTAATGACTTTCTAAATGGATGGGAAAAAAAAGCAAAAAATAATAATAATAATAATAATAATAATAATCACTAGATAGTCTTTATGCATACGTGTAAATATGTGTTGAAAATAGAAGCACTAAAATAAAGTGGAATGCTATATGTAAACGTGTAACTATGTTGTTGATGTAAACGTGTAACTATAGTCTGCAATTCACATGGGTTCTGACTTCTAATAACTCCTACAGATTGACATGATAACTCATAGCACAGAAAAAAGTGGAATGTTTCCCAGCCATAAACGTGTACAACTTGTATTTTGGAGAAAAATATTAAATTTTTTAAAAGTCTAGTAAAAAGACGTGGGTGCTGACTATGACTAGAGAGTATTTAATTCCAATTCCTAAAAAAAAAAAAAAAAAAAAAAAAAAAACCAAATCAGTGATAGGTGTTCGGTACATAATTTTAAATACATGTTTTCAGTTTTTAAACAACATTATACGTATTTTTATACATTTTTTTACTCACATGTATTTCCAAAAAAATTGAAAACTGTTATTTAAATACACATACCAAACGGGCCTGAAACTCAGCAACAAGTAAAAAAAAAAAAAAAAAACTTGTAGCAAGAAGAATAAAAAGAAAGGAAGAGCAAATAGAAGCAAATCTGAATGAAGATCAAAGAAGAGTAGCTAACCAACAACGAAGAATGCTATAAAAATATAATCAAGATGGAGACTAGAGAGAACCATGGTGAGCAGGGAAAAAAAAATGTTAATCGATTATGTATTTGATTTCTTGAGATTTAAGATGGAGAGAGAATGTTTTTTCTGTCTATTTTTTCCTATAGATTCAAGTAATAAAAGTTAGTTTCTATCAATGAAGTTATTTATAAAGACATTAATTTAGATTTTAAATAGGAACATTATCTCTTCAATTTCTATGTTTTGGGAAAGGGGGCTTTAATTTTTTTTGGATAAACCATAGGTTACAAAGGGGCCTAATTTTCTCTCTTCAAGCGTCCTTAATTTTCGCTCTTCATATCAATTTATTTCTATTAGCGGCACCTTAAATTTTTTTCCTAGGTGAAGGAGCCGTTATTAATTTGCATTGAGGAGCCTTTTTTCATTTGGGGCTTTAGGTCATTGCATCAATTGCTTCTATGATTGAGCCGGCACTATACACGTAACTTGTCAGTCTAGATCTTCTACGTGTAACGTGTAACTTTACAAGAATTTTTTTTTTTATTTGACTAAACCTGTCAGTCTTTAATTATTTGTAAATATTTTTATCATTTCTCTCATAAAAAAAAATTGTAACCGTCTTTTACGCTTAGCTTTAAAAACTAATTAATAGAGCCAATTTTCGTTTAATTCAATAAAGTGAAGAATACAATAAAAATTCACAAAAAAAATTCACAATATTTCTTAGGAGAGTAGGTAGTAGGTAGTGTGTATTGTGTAGTACAATTTATCCTGCATTCTTTAAAAGTTATTATGATTTTTGGATGGAGTTTGTGATTTGTCTTTCGTTAGAACTTCATTCCCCTTTATTGTGCGTATGTGTGCTTGTTTTTTAAAAAGAATAAAAGGTAAGTCTACCACCTTTCTCATTAGCCTTTTACAATCTGGCAATCTGCAATTAATTTTTTTTTAATAAACAATGTGGGAGATAATAAGATAATATAAGAATATTGTGAATTGATGTAAATTTGTGTTATGCCCTAACTAGCTTGACTCATTTCCATTTGGAGAGATCCAACACCCAACTCCCAACTCCATCCCATACTTAACGTCACGATATTTTTTTTAAAATAATACAAAACTTTTGAAAGAGAAACTTTAACAATTCAAAATTTCACAATTTTCACGGAATGGTTTAATTTTCCTTCTTTAAATATAACGTTGCATAGTTGGATACCTTTTTTTTTTTTTTTTTTTTGGATAAATTTGATAGTTTACACTGAGAGAGGTGATTTGAATCTGAACATCTCTCTTAGAAATATCAAAATATACTATTTGAGTTATAAGGCTCTTAGTATATAATGTTGGTTACTAAAGTTTAAGGTCTGTTTAGTAACATTGTTTGAACAACAGTTTTTGTTGTTTAAACAACACAACACGTATTTCCACAACACTTTTTCACCCACATATATTTCCATAAAACTTAAGCAATGTTAGTAAAACAACATTACCTACAGTTTTTGTTTTTATTTTTTCATTAGTAATTTCTTTTTTACTTCTTAAATGTATTTCTTTTAAAGTATACTAGTCTTATCATACGCACTTCTCACGTGCAATGAGGCTATTTTTTAATGTTTAGTGTCATAATTTTCCATTCATCTTAATTCGAAACGTTTCTCTCTTCTATCCAATTAAACCACATGCATAGTAATTTTTGTTTTGAACATAGAAAAGATATTCATTAAAATGAAAAAAAAAGTAGTACAAATAGATGTGAAGAGAAAATTCAAATACCAACATAAATAAATAAACCATTAAAAAGAAAAAAGGGAGTACATTAAAAATCACATTTTTTTAATAATTCAAAAATAAAGAAGAAGAGATTTGAAAAAAAAAACAAAAACCAAAAAAAAAAAAAAAAGACTGATTAGAATTTAGAAGAAAGGAAACTGGAAAGGAAAAAAAAAAAAAAAAGAGATAGAGAGAGAGAAAAAAACGTTTAAGTCTTGATAAAGAGGAAAAAAAGGAGAAGAAAAAAAAAGTGAAAACATTGGGCTTAGTGGTCCTATAAAAACTTGAATCTAAAAAATTAATTGATGACAGAGCGATTAATCTTTGATCACCTTGAAATTTTGCAAGTATGAAGAATATACAAAGATAATGTAATCTAACAGTAAATTTGTCAAAATTTGCATCCAATTAAAACATTTCGAATGATGTAACATTGCTTAGAATTACGCTAAGCGTAACTTGAAAATCCAACCCTATATAAATATAAACCTCTCGTGTCAAAGGATAATAAGGAAATTGTGATATAACAACGTTTAATGATAAAACCATTCCATAAAGTATTATAAATATCCAATTCAATGTAAACGGCAAAAATAGCCAAATACCACTATTTTTTGAGATTATTAGTGTTTTATCACTATTTAAGAAATATCTAGTAATGTATCATTTTTGTTAAACTCGAGTTTAAAAAAATCGAGTTTCATAAAAAATGCCATTATGCATGTGAAACTCAAGTTTGTTACAATATGTTTCTCGAGTTTAGTACACTCGAGTACCATGTAAGAAACACAACACCCACACCGCCACAATTGTTCACTTATCTAAATTTCTTTTTTTCTCATTGGCTTTCAGTTTTGTTTCTTATTATTCCTGGTGTGGGTTTCTCTTTTTTCTTTCTTTTGTCAGGATCATGTGGGATGGGAGGCCACAATTGTTGACTTATCTAATTTTTTTTTTTTCTCATTGTTTAAACACAGGCAAATAGTTTTCTCATTGGCTTTCAGTTTTGTTTCTTATTCTTCCAGGTGTAGGTTTCTCTTTTTTCTTTCTTTTGTTAGGGTCACGTGGGATGGGAAGCCATAATTGTTGACTTATCTAAATTTTTTTTTTTCTCATTGTTTAAATACAGGCAAATAGTTATATCACAAAGAACTCGAATTTTATAAACTCGAGTTTTGTTCGACTCGAGTTTCAAAAAAGTAATACATTATTAGATATTTTTTAAACAGTAATAAAACATTAAGGGTGTGTTTAAGAAAGGTTGTTTATAATTTTTTAAAATATGTGTAGGTAAAAAAGTATGTAATTTTGTTTAAAATATAAAAATGTGAATTTGAGATTGACGACAAACCGGACTCTAATAATTTTAAAAAATAATGATATTTGACTATTTTTTCCTTAACAGTAAAAGATTTCTTATGGAAAAAACAAAAAATTCCAGCACACGGTTTTGTCGAAGACTCAAGAGCTCAATGAGTGAGCTCTATATGTCATTTCCTGTCACAAAAGTGTTTGCTTTTTGAAAGTTGGTGTTAAGCGTGTCTCTTTTGTCAGACAGGGAGAGAAATATGCGGGCGAGGAGAGCAAAAGAGTTAAAAATATCAGACCCGATTACTTGTGCATCACGCTCAATCTCATTGATGACTGATTAAACAGCAGCTCAGCCAAACAAGAAATGCCGTAATACAAATTATTGCTATCTTCGTGGATTGGATTTTATAGCATAGTGTCAGAGAATCTTTGAAATAACCATGAAGTCGACTCCACACCATGCACCTTCACTTCCTAGCTTCATTCAATTCATCAATTGTGCAACACCTTATCCACGAGCTCGCGCAGTATGCAAGGCAAAATGAAGTTTCTCAAGTCTCGAAGGGGGTCTGTCCTCCTATGGTGCAACACGTTATCCAGGCAGATTGTACTTAGGATTGTACTGTGTTGAGCTTCTTTTCTTTTTGCTTTGCTGTACTTCCTTTTTCTTTTGGCAATGATATTCCAGTTTGTGTTCAAAAAAAGAATTCATCAATTGTGGGGTGAATGAAATCCTTTCTTTTTGTCTTCTCGTGCGGATGTACGTGCATGTATAATAATGTATTTACTAGATTTTATTATTTTCTTTAAAAATGAATAAATATGGATTTATTGCTAAGAACATTTGTATTAGCTTGTCTAAAAATTTATTTTTATTTTAAATAAGAACTTACTTTTTTTAAAAAAATTTACATAACCATTATTTATTATATTGTCTATTTTATTAAAATATTTAAATTTCTTGATATTTTAGCTGTTTATCTATCTTCACATATCATTAACACCATCCACTTTATTTAGAGGTGGCTCTAGAAATTTTTTTAAGATGATCATTAAGAAATTTTAATTAAACAAAATTTAATAAAAATATATTTTGAATATATCAAGTTGTCAATACAAAAAAATGCAAATACATGAAGTTTTACAACTTCATTCTACTAGTTTTCATATTTCAAAACTGTAGGGTAACAAATTGTACACTCAAGTCCAAAACATGCAGGACTTGGGCCCAATAAGTCCACTGCAATAAATTTGTAGAGAGTGGGTTAAAAAATTAGGTACGAATGGCGTGGATTACGTTCAACCTATTCTTAAAAACAAACTAAAAAGCTAATAGAAAGACTCAAAGCATATTGAGATGATTTGGTATAAGTAAGTTCTTATTTCGATCCAAGGAGACATTATATCATGTAATTCACGTTCTTTTTCTTTCCTCTTTCTTTTCTTTTTCCAAAAAATCCCCCCTTCTCATGGAGGGGGTGTTACACTATATAATTAACTTTTAGTCATCCTAACCTTACACTTGTCATTCATCTAAGGCGTCACTTGATATTTGTCCCATCAGACCTTTTCTTTAGCTTCCTTGTGAGCTGTAATAGTTTTGGTAATACTGTTCAGAAGTCTTCTCCACATAAATGCGGCCAGAAAAGTAGTTGTAGGGTATTTAATGTGGTGGTAGCAGCCTTTCTTTAGATATTTTGGGATCTTTTCCTTTCCAGTAAGTTCACAAAGGCCATTTCTGTCATCAGAGATTCCAGGAGGATTACTCCAATCGATGGGATACACACTTGAACCGAACTCTTCTCATTTGAGGACTATATCCTCCTCGGACAGAATCGTCCGTTTCCCATGTATGAATCTTATGAAAATAGAATTTTTAATAAAAGCCACTCTGCTCGGCCCATGAGTCTTCCTCGGATTAAACCCACAGCCCAAGATGCATGGCTTTTGGTTATTTGTCCCCACAATAGCCCCTCAAAACTTCAATTTTTCCCTCCCATCGGAGGAGAAAAAATGGGGTTTTGACTTTTAAGAGATAAAGACAGTTGATATTTAATCCACACATGCGGGGATATGACTTAATTGCGTTTCATAATTACCTCTGACGCTTCGCAATCCCCGAAGCGTTTATTAATTACTCCAGGAGGTGTCTTGTCCCCTATATCCAACGGTCGATGCGCGGATCTGACGGCTGATATTTCCCTCAGAATTCTGAGCGGGATAACTTCCCTTCTCTCTCTCTATTAATATAAAGCTTTGAGGGAAACCATTTATCTTATTCTTCAAAGAAATTTTAAGCGCTCCAAAGAACTCTAACGCTCTTGCCTCTAAAAAACGCCAAACTCCCGAATCTCTGTCGCTATTTCTTGTGAGAAGTCTTCGAAGGTCTTCCCAAAAAGCTTTCAGATACTAGCGTACTTGCTCCCGTAAGTTTGTTTAGCTTTTATATTTGAATTTGTCTTTTCGGCCTATCTCCTCGGCCTGCCAGTTTTGCTTCCTTATCCTCAAAAATCACCTACTCTGCCTTTAAGTTGTAAAAAATGGGTAGATTCGAGCGTCTAGTAGATTCCCCCGCATAAATAGAAGTCTTTAAACAAAAATATCATATATCCCAGGCAGTTGGCCTGCGATATTGTTCCTTAGAAGAAATTGTTTTACCTAGAGAAGCAGGAGAAGTGGTCATTCCTATAATAGCCTTCATAGAAGGGAGACTGACGCTTCCTATGGGTAGGATAACCCGAGAATACCTTATTAATCATAGGCTATGCCCTCATCAGTGTGCACCCAACATGTTTAGGATTCTAGGGTGTATCGATGCTCTAGACCAGCATCTTCACTTGGGCCTCACATGGCACGATGTGGTTCACCTGTAAGAGTGCCACTCTCAAACCGACGGAGGGTTTTATCTCAAGTCCAGGTCGTCCATTGTGAGGCTCATCTCGTGTCTCCCCAAGTTCAACAAAGGGATGAAAGATGACTACCTCATCGCTTCAGGGTCATGGCACGATGGTCGACCCTGCCCAACTCGGGAGAGAGAGACAGGTGGGATACCTTAGAGTTAGATCCCCTGACATAGGATTTAGATTTTTATCCCCCATCCATGTTTCCCATTGTAATCTCTTTTGATAATAGACTCTCATTGTTTAACCGTATTTGACTTTTTGGTTACTTCTGCAGATAGGACGCTTGTTGCTCCTCGGCTAAGTTTTACCAACGTGGTTGCCCTCAACTACCTTCTTCGGTCAGAAATTTTTGTGAGCGAGGATCGACAATTACGAGCTGTTCACCTCGTCCTAGATTTCGAACCCATTTCGAGGGTTTTTCAGGAAGTTGGTAACGCTATCAGAGCTGGTGATCGTCAGATTAACCGTATCGACGTGTCAAAACCAGACTTTCTGGCCCGAGACGATCTTTCTCTTGTCATCTTGCCAGTCTCTCAAATCCCTCCTCAGCTTGTGCTTCCATTGCAACAAGTCCCTCTCGGAGCTGAAGTTGCAGAAGAAGAGGAAATCGCTTCTTCGCGGCTGTCCTTAGAAGAGGAAATAGATCAGTTCCGCTTTGAAGGAGAGGAAGGCAAACCAGAAAGGCCTGTGCAGCTCTCGGATTCTAAGGACGACTCCGACAGACTCTCCGCAGCTATTCAGCCTACATTAATTGTTTCCCGAGTGGATACAAGTTCAGAAGAACAGGGAGAGATGAGTCCGAAAGGAAGGTCGTCCCTGAAAGGCTTAGTAGCCAATAGAGGCAAGAAAGGAGCCTCGAAAGGCACACCCCAGACTCTGGCTCCTGCCAATCTACCACCTCCGCCTCCTCTTCCTGCTGATCTTGGACTACACGCCATCCCAGATTTGAAGAAGAAGAGACCAATGCAGGAAATAGAAGAAGGTGAGGTGATCCTTCTGAAGGGCCCCAAACAGTAGAAGACTAAAGATCCAAGGGATAATAGGGCAAGCTCTGTTGACAGCAGAGAAGATGCTGAAGTGCGCCGACAACAGCGCTTCTGGGCCCCTCGGATAGAATTGGATGGGACTCAAATTCCCTGGGATGCCACTATCAGGGAGTCCCAAAGAGGTCACTCGGCCCATCTTGCTCAAGTTTTAGAACAACCCATTTTGCTCCCATGGGATATGGAGGCTCTCAGGCGTACCAGACAGCCCGAGCTTTTCATGTCCTTAAAGAAGGATCTCGCCCTGATAGGCTAAATTTATTTTATGAATTAAACATTAAAAAGTTATTGATCTTATCAGTGTTATTATACTTGTTTTTACATACATGACTTCTTTGCCATTGTTATGCAGGTCACTCAACAAGTCTATGTGGCCGAAGAGTGGGTTCGAAATGCCCATAACAGATATGAGGCTGAGTCCCACTCTCGGCGTGAAGTTGAGAAAACCCTCGGGAGCCTGAAAGAGGAAAAAATGCAGCTGGCCGAGAAGCTAAAGATTTCAGAGCGAGAATGCTCAAGTGCCAAGGCAGGGCTAAAAAATGTTGAGGCTCAAGCCGAGGACCAGCGAAAACAGCTCTACACGACCCAGCTAAACTTGGCTACTGAGAAAGCAGCGGTGCTAAGCCTGAAAGCTGAATTGCAGAAAGCTAAGGAAGCAGCAATAGAGGCGATGGAAGCTGCTAAATCTGCGGAGGAGGCGGCATATGAACGCGGAGTAGGGGAAACGGAGGAGAGGCTGACCGAGGAGGTAGCTGAAGTGTGTAGGGAATATTGCATGGAGACTTGGGTAGAAGCACTTAATCGTGCAGGGGTTCCTGCTGATTTCGAGCTGAGGAAACCTGAGAACGTGTTCTTCCCCGAACACATCAGAGAGATTTCAACCAGCCCTCCGGTGGCCACTAATCTACCCCTCCCTCCTGAGCAGATAGCTATTGTAAATGCCCTTGTCATAGCTGCTGAGGCTTCCAAGGGAGTTGTCAAAGATAAATCCGCCGATGATTCCCTTACCATAAAGGACGTTGTTTCTCAGGCTAAAGCAGTTGAGAAAAAATCTAACGCTAAGGATGCCAAGATCAAGGCTATCTGTCCCGAGAAGGATTCTCAATCTTCGAAGAAGTAGTTGTAGGATTTTTTTTTTTTTTTTTTTTTTTTTGGTTTCGATGTAGCTTCTGCCAAGACTTACGATGTACTTATTTTTTTTTTTTTTTCATTAAAGAATAGACTTGTCTTTCCTACCTTTTGTATTTATACCTTTGCCATTTGCTTTTGTTAAAAATTGAGATGACTTTCTATTTACAAGTTAAGGCTTTTCATAAAATATTTGTAACGGATGAGCTTACCATGCTCTTGTTTTAAGGACTGACCTTTTCGTGATAAAGAATGACAGCAAAGATTTGTTATAACTTAAGATCCATTTAATACTTTATAAAAAATACTAGGAAATTAATTCAATTGTATATGGTCAGAGGGCCCTGCAATAACTTAGGATTCATTTGATCATTCTGATAAACTGTTATTGTCTACTAACACATAAGTGTATTAACTTCCCCAAAACATCTGGTCCGAGGACATCAGGCATGACTAAGGTTCTGCTTAAATACTTTTATAATAAGTATAAGTGTAGTAATTTCCCCAAAGCATCTGGTCCGAGGACATCAGGCATGACTAAGGTTCTGTTTAAACACTTTTATAATAAACATAAGTGTATTAATTTCCCCAAAGCATCTGATCTGAGGACATCAGGCATGACTAAGGTTCTGTTTAAACACTTTTATAATAAACATAAGTGTATTAATTTCCCCAAAGCATCTGGTCTGAGGACATCAGGCATGACTAAGGTTCTAATTAAACACTTTTATAATAAACATAAGTGTAGTAATTTCCCCAAAGCATCTGGTCCGAGGACATCAAGCATAACTAAGGTTCTGTTTAAACACTTTTATAATAACCATAAGTGTAGTAATTTCCCCAAAGCAGGTTCTGTTTAAACACTTTTATAATAACCATAAGTGTAGTAATTTCCCCAAAGCATCTGGTCCGAGGATATTAGGCATGACTAAGGTTTTGTTTAAACACTTTTATAGTAAACATAAGTGACAGGAATTCCCACCTCTTCACACAACACACAAGTTTAATGATAAAAGAAATTCTTATTAATAATAATACCTTTTCAAGCTGTTTACATTCCAAGGACGTAGTATTACACGTTCGTCTAAATCTTCCAAAAAATATGCCCCTATACCTGCTTCCGAGGTGATGCGATATGGTCCTTCCCAATTGGGCCCTAGCTTTCCCCATGCTGGGTTTTTTGTAGTGCCCAGAACTTTCCTCAAGACCAAGTCACCAGGCGTTAGTGGCCTTAGCCTTACTTTAGCATCGTATCCTTGCTTAAGTTTGTGTTGATAGTATGCCAATTGGACCAGTGCACTTTCCCTTCTTTCTTCAACGAAATCTAAGCTTCTTTCCAGCAGATTATCATTATTATTCGAATTGAACAAGCTGCTTTTTAGCGTTGGAAATCCTGTTTCCAAAGGAATGACAGCTTCGGCACCATAAGTCATTGAAAAGGGGGTTTCCCCCGTTGACCTGCGAGGTGTGGTTCGATATGCCCACAGGACATGCGGCAGTTCTTCCACCCATCTCCCTTTTGCATCATCTAACCTCTTTTTCAGTCCGTTTACTATGACTTTGTTAACGGCCTCGGCTTGTCCATTCCCTTGGGGATAAGCTGGGGTGGAATATCTATTCGTAATTCCCAATTCGCCGCAGTATCTCCTGAAGGCCTTACTGTCAAACTGAAGACCATTGTCCAAGATAATAGTACGAGGGACCCCGAACCGAGTGACGATGTTCCTCCAAATAAATTTCTTAGCATCCACATCCCTGATGTTTGATAAAGGCTCGGCTTCAACCCACTTAGTAAAATAGTCAGTGCCGACCAGCAAATATCTCTTGTTTCCTGCTGCTTTGGGAAAATGCCCGACAATATCCAAGCCCCATTGAGAAAATGGCCATGGGCTGGTTAGTGGATTAATGATCCCTCCTGGTTGGTGTATGTTTGGTGCGAATCTTTGGCATTAGTCGCACTTCTTTACGTACTCATGTGCTTCTCTTTGCATATTTAGCCACCAGTAGTCTTGCGTGATGGCCCTATGAGATAAAGACCTGCCTCCAGTGTGGCTCCCACAAATCCCCTCGTGTAGCTCTTCTAGAATGACCTCTGTTGCTTCAGGGTGAATACACAGTAGATATGGTCCGGCAAAAGAGCGCTTGTACAATTTTCGATCCTCGAACAACCAGAAGCGAGGTGCTTTTCTTCGTATTTTTTCAGCCTCCAATTTACTTTCTGGCAAGAGGTCTTCTCTCAAAAATAATATGATGGGATCCATCCAGCTAGGTTCCACTCGGACCTGACAAATCTGGGCCAATTTACCCCCTGCCTCCGTGGGCTTGTACAAGTCTTCTACGAGGATAATTCGAGGTAAGCTCTGCGCCGAGGAGGTTGCAAGTGTAGCCAGAGAATCTGCATGCGAGTTACTGCTTCTAGGGATGTGCAGCAGACTGAATGATTCAAATTTTAACCGCAACTGTTTAACTTGACTTAAATACTTCTGCATTCTTTCATCCCTTGCGTCTAATTCACCCTTAACTTGACCAACAACTAATCTGGAGTCTGAAAATATTTTTTCTTCTTTTTCCCTCATCCTTTGAACCATGGACATTCCTCCTAGCAGAGCTTCGTACTCGGCCTCGTTATTGGTGGCTAAGAAACCCAACCTCAACGATTTCTCTATTGTGAGTTGTTCAGGAGAGATTAGGACCAGGCTCAATTCGGAGCCCCTTTGATTTGCTGCATCGTCGACATACACTTTCCAGCATAGGGGTTCTTATAGCGAGATGATGCCAACCGATTTTTCATCCATGTGCTGCGGTGCTGGCACATTCTCTAACGAGGCTTCAGCAAATTCGGCTATCAGGTCTGCGAGGATTTGACCCTTGACAGAGGTGCGAGGCATATACTTGATGTCAAAAGCCCCTAGAATTGTACCCCATTTAGCAATCCTGCCTGTATAGTCAGCACTTCGAAGTACAGCCCTAAGCGGGAGTTGAATTAAGACGATGACAGTGTGTGCCTGAAAATAGTGGGGAAGCTTCCGCGTACCATGTACCACAGCCAAGATGGCTTTCTCCAATGGTAAATAACGCACCTCGGCCTCATGTAACGATTTGCTAACATAGTAAACCGGCCGTTGCATGCCACCGTCAACTCGGATCAATATCAGACTTACAGCATGAGGGGCCACGGCGATGTAGGCGAACAGAACCTCATCCTCCTGAGGACTGGACATGATGGGAGGCCGAGAAAGATACTCCTTAAGCTGCTGGAAGGCCTTAGAGCACTTTTCGGGTCACTTGAATCCCTTCCACTTTTTCATCAAGAGGAAGAAAGGCCGGCATCTGTCTGCTGAACGAGAGATAAATCGATTTAAGGCGGTAATCATTTCAGTAAGTTTCTGGACCTCTTTGGGATTACGAGGAGAGTGTAAATTGTTAATCGCCTTAATTTGATCGAGATTGACTTCGATTCCTCTGTGGGTTACCATGTATCCCAGGAATTTGTCCGATTCCACACCGAACGAGCACTTGGAAGCATTTAGGCGCAACTTGTGTTTCCTCAAGATTTCAAAGATGCTTCCGAGGTCATCAACGTGCTCAGACACCAACGTGCTCGGACACCACCTTGCTCTTCACCACCATATCGTCTATGTAAACCTCAATGCTTCTTCCTAATTGAGGCTCGAACATTCTCGTCATCATCCTTTGATAGGTTGATTCTGCGTTTTTTAGACCGAAAGACATCACCTTGTAATGGTAGTTTCCGATGGGGGTGACAAAAACAGTCCTCTCCTGGTCTTCCAAGGCTAAGGGTATTTGGTGATATCCTTGGAAGGCGTCCAAGAAGCTCATCCGAGGATGTTCCACTGTCGCGTCCACCAACTGATCTATTCGTGGCTTGGGGAATAGATCTTTTGGGCAGGCCTTATTTAGATCGGTAAAGTCCACGCACACTCGCCACTTGCCATTCTTTTTCTTTACCACCACAGTATTAGCCAGCCATTCAGGGTAAAACACCTCCTTGATAGCCCCTGCTTGCTTAAGCTTTCTCACCTCTTCCTTAACAGCATCTACATGCTCCTTGGATGGGCGCCGAGGTGGTTGCTTTTTTTGAGTAATTGATGGGTTAACGTTTAAGTGATGACAGATAAAGGTCGGATCCACCCCCGAGGCCTCGTAAGCGCTCCAGGCGAATACATCAACGTTCTTCTTAAGAAATTCTATCAACTCCTCTCTCTTGCGAGGCGACAACTGGGACCCGACTTGAAAATATTTCTCCAGATCATCCCCTATAATGATCTTCTCTAAGTCATCACATTTTGCCTCCTCGGAATGCCCATTGATAGGCAACTCTAGAGTTTTTAATTGCAATGAACTTCCCTCAGTAGCTATCGACGATTCAACCTCAGGTTGATGAGATATGGCGGCCACCAAGCATTGTCTAGTCATGGACTGGTTTCCAAGGATTTCTCTAACCTGACCCTCGGAAGGGTACTTCACCCTTTGATGCAGAGTAGAGGAGACAGTCCCTAAAGTGTGAAGCCAAGGTCTGGCCACAATAGCCGTATACGGTGAATAAACGTCCACCACAATGAAATCCACCTCCACCACCTCAGGACCGGTTTGTACAGGTAGCCTAATCTGACCTTTCGGCATAACGGTTCTTCCCTCGAAACTAACCAGGGGGGAGTCATAGGCGGTTAGATCTTTGGACTTTAACCCCAAACCTTTAAACAGGTCGGGATACATAACCTCCACGGCACTCCCTTGGTCCACCAACACCCTCTTCACATCATACCCACCTATCCTAAGTGTAACCACCAAGGCATCGTCATGGGGTTAGATAGTTCCGACCTTGTCCTCGTCTGAAAAACCCAGAACTGGTTGGATTTCCATCTTGGTTCTCTTTGACTCAAGATTATTATCCTCGGCGAGTGACCGAGCCACAGACATCACTCTGTATGGACAAGATCCTGTTCTCCCGGGGGCAGCGAAGATGACGTTTATCGTTCTTAGAGGGGGCCTGAGGAAGCTCCTCTTCTAGAATCAAACCCAGCCTGTCCTGCTTGGCTGCTGGAATGATACAACAGATCCTTCAATCTTCCTTCTCGACCAACTGATCCAAATGGTCCCATAAATTCCTGCAATCTTCAGTAGTATGTCCTTGATCTTGATGATATTGGCAATAGAGGTTTTGGTTACGCCTCATAGCGTTCCCAGCCATTTTGTTCGGCCATTTAAAGAACGACTCGTTCTTAATTTTTTCCAAAACCTGATGAACTGGTTCTCGAAATACCGCGTTGACAGCTTGGGTGTTTGAGGAATCTGACTACCCGGCGAACTCTCTCCGAGGCCGATTGTTACTGAATCGGTCCGACCTGAAATCCCTACGCTCTTGAGGGTTAACCTTTTTTTTACCCTTTCCTTGCTGCTGGTCTTCTTCAACTCTTTTGTACTTGCTTATTCGATCCATAAGCTGACGTACACTGGTGACAGGTTTACCAGTGAGGGACTTCCTTAATCCATGCTCGGCAGGTAAGCCGCCTTTAAAAGTACTGATGGCCACGTCCTCAAAGTCACCATCTATTTCATTGTACGTCTCCCAATATCTGTCCGAGTACGTTTTCAGGGTTTCCCCTTCCTGCATAGACAGAAACAATAAAGAATCCAAAGGGCGAGGTACCCTACTGCATGTGATAAAACGAGAGCCAAAAGCCTGCGTAAGTTCCTTAAACGAATTTATGGAGTTAGCTTTCAACCCATCGAACCACCTCATGGCCACGGGTCCCAAACTGGAGGGAAAAACTTTGCACATCAAAGCCTCGTCCCTAGAGTAGACAGCCATTTTCTGGTTGAACTGGCTTACGTGCTCTACTGGATCCGTTCGGCCGTAGTAAGTGGTGAAAGTGGGTTGATGGAATCGCCGAGGAAGTTCTGCCCTTTCAATCCGACGCGTAAAGGGGGATCTAGAGATTTGATTCAACGCCTTACTCATGGCGTCATTTTCCAGGCCCTTAAGAGGTGGACTCTTACGTTTCCGCTTATGAACGTTTTCCTCGTCACAGGAAAAAGACTCGCTCGGTGCTGTCCTAGACCTGCGTCTGTACGTAACATCCTCTTCATCATTGGAAGAAACGCCAGAACTAGAAAGAGCTCGTCGTTGGTGTGCATGGCGTAGCTCCCGCTTTAAATCATCGATTTCCCTCTGCATGGCCCTGTTACTCTGCTCTTGAGGGAAGTGACTCCCCATTTGAGGGTGACTTCTGCTAGTCTGTGTGGTATGCGGGCTACCCTCCCTATCTCTTCTACACTCAAGATTATGGAAGGCATCTTGTTGATGGGAGCCCCTAGATTCCTGCTGATGGGGACCTGATCTTACCATGGTCAAACGTCGCACTCACTATTACACAAATTCTTTCCCACAGACGGCGCCAATTGTAGGGTAACAAATTGTACACTCAAGTCCAAAACATGCAGGACTTGGGCCCAATAAGTCCACTGCAATAAATTTGTAAAGAGTGGGTTAAAGAATTAGGTACGAATGGCGTGGATTACGTTCAACCTATTCTTAAAAATAAACTAAAAAGCTAATAGAAAGACTTAAAGCATATTGAGATGATTTGGTATAAGTAAGTTCTTGTTTCGATTCGAGGAGACATCATATCATGTAATTCACGTTCTTTTTCTTTCCTCTTTCTTTTCTTTTTCCAAAAAATCTCCCCTTCTCATGGAGGGGGTGTTACACTATATAATCAACTTCTAGTCATCCTAACCTTACACTTGTCATTCATCTAAGGCGTCACTTGATACTTGTCCCATCAGACATTTTCTTTGGCTTCCTTGTGAGCTGTAATAGTTTTGGTAGCACTGTTCAGAGGTCTTCTCCACATAAATGCGGTCAGAAAAGTAGTTGCAGGGTATTTAATGTGGTGGTAGCAGCCTTTCTTTAGATATTTTGGGATCTTTTCCTTTCCAGTAAGTTCACAAAGGCCATTTCTGTCATCGAAGATTCTAGGAGGATTACTCCAATCGATGAGATACACACTTGATCCGAACTCTTCTCATCCGAGGACTATATCCTCCTCGGACAGAATCGTCCGTTTCCCATGTATGAATCTTATGAAAATAGAATTTTTAATAAATGCCACTCTGCTCGGCCCATGAGTCTTCCTCGGATTAAACCCATAGTTCAAGATGCATGGCTCTTGGTTATTTGTCCCCACAAAAACTATTACAAGATAATTCATTATCATTTATCATTATATGTTATCAATATGGGTAGATGTGACTATTTTATTTTGTTATATTTATATAACATTTTTATTTTTATGCAGTTATCATTATCTGTATGTAATCAAATTTGTAATATTTCTATTATCTCTAATAAATTTAACTTGATAAATAAATTAAAGGTAATAAAAATATTACAAAATTAATTACTTATTACATATTAATGGGAAAGGACTTCTTTGAAAACTGGGGAAGTTTAAGGAAAATAAAATAAAAATTTTATGTAGTTAATTCACATGATTCACATTCAAATCAAATGTGCGGTGAGAACAAAAGAGGAAAAAGGAAAAGCTTTAGTGACTTAAAAAAGTATGCAACTTCTTTGTCTCTTGATAGCTGAAATTGAAAATTAAAAATTAAAAGTCCCATGGTTTTTTAGAATGAAATAATAGGTTTCATATATATTTTTTAAAATAAAATAAAAAATCATTCTTTGAAAGTATTTTCACAAATTTTTTTTTTTTGAAAGCTTGGATAATTTAAGACTTTTTTTAATTTATTTTTTTCTATGTAATGTGAAATTTTGAATAAAACATTTCACCCCTTCAAAATTCCATGAATTTTTACTATGATAAGCCTATTAATATCACCAAGAAACTATAAATAACAATTTATTATCACATGAACCAACAAATTTTCAGTGAGAAGATGACCGAGAGTGTGAAAACCGGGAAGTTTGGCGGAAATAACAGAAAAACTTCAAATGCGTGGGCCAGAGCAAAAGAATAAAAAAGATTAGACCTTATTACTTGTGCATCACGCTCAACCTCATAGTCATTGATGTGAACGTACAGCTCAGCCAAACAGAAAATGCCCACCTCACCGTCCCAACGTCATATACCCAACGTCATACAAAAAAATTATTGCTATCTTCTTGTCCTACAGCATAGTGTCAGAAATTTTGAAATAACCCATTGGCGTTTGATACATACTGGTATACTCAGAGCTTCCAAGCAAATGTTGCAAAAAAACTGTCATTTTGTCACACTAAAGACCTATTTTATTATTTTACCATATTATTTTACAATATCCCATTTATCAGATGTTTTATCATTTAATTCTATACATTAAAATAATATTTACTACACATTATAATAATATATTATCTCCTCTCCCATTATCATCAACAACACCGACAGCCACCATCGGCCATCACCCCCACATCCCACCACCACTGCCACTGTCACCGCCCATAGCCCACAACCCACCACCACCCAGATCAACTGAACCACCACCTGCCACCACAGCCCATAACCCAAATTGCAGCAAAAAAAAAAAAAAAAAAAAAAAAATCCACAACTAGAGAGAGGCAGAGTGAAAGGCTCACAGAGAGGAGAGGGAAGAGGGTGAGATCGACGGTGGCCTCGGGGTGAGATCGGCGAGATCGAGCGTGGCTGAGCTCGAGCGTGGGTGAGATCGAGCGTGGCTGATCAAGCGTGGTGAAGCGTGCTGTCGTCGTCGGAGCTACGCCGTCGTCGTTGCCGGTGAACATCTCGGACTGGTCGAAGAGAGAGGGAACCGGTGAGTGAGAGAGAAGAGAAAAGAAATATGAAGAGAGAGGAGAGAGAAAAGAGAATATAAAACAATAAAAATTTTTGCAACATCTGTCCGTACCATCTCATATTTGAGATGGTACTGTAGCGGTGTTGTATAATTTTTGAAATTTGGAACATCTTATAAAGCTTCATTTTTGTGTTTGGTGTGGCAAATGTGCCAAATATTTGGCATTTAGCACATTTGCCACATCTGATGCGGATGCTCTAATACACACTCTTTGGCCTTTGCACACACATAAGCAGTAATAATTAAAACACAGTTAATTTTTATGTGCACAAAAGTGTATGTATTAGGGCCCATTTGGTACCACAACTCAAACACATGTTTTTAATTTTTAAACAATATTACATGTATTTTTACACACTTTTTCATCTACACATATTTCTACACATACTTTCAAACATATATTTTTCAGTTTTTAAGTGCATGTATTAAACACCCTCTTAGTGTTTGTTTGGGAATAGCTTATTTAGCTAAAATTAAAATTTTTTTTACTAAAAGTACTGTAAATAAAGCTAAAAGGTAGCTAAAATAATACAGTAAGACTCATGAATAATATCAAAAAGTACAATGAGGCCCATAAATAGTAGCAAAAATATTACAAAATTTATTATATAACTTTCACAAACTGGTATGACACTACAAACTAATGAGGCAAAAAATAAATTTAAAATAATAAATAAATGAATCATAATGAAAATATTACAAATTTTATTACATAAAACTTATTATCACAAAATCACCAAAAAATATTTTAAATATTAATTTATTATGTAGTTTAAATAGCACAAATCATATTTTAGACATTAATTTATAAACTTTTTAAATTAATTCTAGCAATTTTTTTCCCAGGTCTCGAGTGAGGCTCAAAGAATTGAGATTAAAAAAAAAAGTTATCTAATTTCCTTATTCTTTTAATAGAACTGCCATACAATAGAAAAAGAAAATTCAGACCAAAAAATAAAATAAAATAAAATAAAATAAAAACCTTCTAGGCGGAGATTGACGAAAAAAGAGTAAGAGCTTTATTACTTAAAAAAATACGCCTCTTATTTTGACCCACCTGACCGTAAATCTGGGAGTCCCAGGCTGTCAAGCAGGCCTGAAGGTGAAATATTTTTTTTATAAAATCAACTGTAAATTGGGCCGAGTCGTGGACTTGTGCGTCATGATTGGACCAACATTTTGCTACTACCTAGTGGAAAAGTGGATGGGTTTGCCACATAGGTTGATAAAGAAATTGTTTCAGTGGTCTATGTGGGTCCCACCCATCCGTGGACACCATGATTGGGTGATGGTCAGAATGCAGCCTAGGGAGAGTTAAACAATGGCCCTTTGGAAAGGCCACTAGCCAGTCAGCATTACTGAAAGTCCTATCTAATCGTTCCCTAATATGATGGCGCCAATCCCAGTTCTTGTTAGTCCAAGTACACCTAGGCCCACTAGAAAGGCATGAATGAAAGGCATGCACACGTGAGGGAATAAGGGGACGACCACCTAGTTTATCTGAGGAGTTAAGAAGTTCTTTAAAATCCCGTGGCCAACCAGAGAAATTTAAGACCCTAGTAGCGAAGTTTGAGTAATGTTATTTGTAATTTTTTGAAATACTGTAGGTGAAAAAGTGTGTAATATTGTTTTAAAATTGAAAATAAATTATTTAACAACTCTACCAAACGGGGCCTTAAAATCTAAGGCAAGTAATTCTAAATGATGCCAGATTGCTGAAAATAACCAAGGGAAGGGAAAAGATGGTACCCTGATCAGCATGGCCACACTCTGGTCAGTTGCACGCATAACATCCACATTGCACCTACGGTCATCCCATAGCACCCAAATACCACCTGACAGGCCAACGGGGTCCACTCAGAAGTGACGAGGGAGACCCACCTGGCCAATAACATGTTCTGCATGGCTTCCGCTAATTTTTGGTTCAAGGATTACCAAAATATCAGGACTGTAAGCATTAATCAAATCTTGTACATTCAGACGGAACCGAGCATTCCCGGCCCCCCTTAATGTTCCACGTTGCAATCTTCATGGATGGAGACTGATGACTTAGAAACGGGCTCAGAGGAATTGTCTATGAGGAAGAGGGACCGCTCTACCCCAACTGCGAGTTGACCGATGATAGTTGCAGCGCACTCAAGGGATCCAAAAAGATCTTGTTGGGGACCCAAAGGGCTTTGAGTAGGCACCCCAATCCTTTTTTAATGCACCTGGAGCAACACCTGATTAACCAATACAATACTATCTTATATCAAGAGTTCTTGTTGTGGCAAATGAAGTCACGCATTTTATGGCTTTCCTTTGGGGATGCTAATACTCGTTTTTTCCATATTCAAACCAAAATTAGATGGGCGAGGCAACATATTGCTTCTTTGAAAAATTATGACGATGAATGGATACAAGGACAACAGCTTCATGAGTTTGTGGTTAATCATTTTAAGTGCTTATTCCAATCGGGCCTTCGTGGTGAGGTTTCAATTCCGACTACTAGTTACTCTTCCTCTGAATTCCATCTTCAGGACTTTCAGGATAGTTTGAGTCGTTTTCCTGGTAACTCGAAAATTTTGTCCACTCTCCGTTCCATGCACCCATTAAAATTACCAGGTCCGGATGGTTTTCACGCACAATTTTTCCAAAATAATTGGCAAGTTGTTGGAGTGGAGATAACGGAATTTATTCAAACCATCTTCATTACTTCCCGTATTCCAATGGATTTGACGCAGGTGAAACTTGTTTTAATTCCCAAAGCACCCAATCCTGAATCGGTTTATCAGTTTAGGCCTATTAGTGTTTGCAATACCCTCTATAAACTTCTCACCAAAATCTTAGTTAATAGACTTAAACCCTTCCTCCATGCTATGATCCATCCGTCGCAAGCTAGTTTTGTCCCAGGTCGTAGGGCGACGGATAATTATATTATCACTCAAGAACTTATTCATTACATTAGTCAACAGAAGGGCAACACACATCTAATGGCTACCAAAATTGATTTAGATAAAGCTTATGACAAGTTAGAGTGGTCCTTTATTAAGTACACCTTTCTTTTTTATCACTTTCCTGCACCCATTATTGACTTGATAATGGCCTGCATAGCATCTACTTCTATCTCTATTATTTGGACTGGTAAGGTGAGTCCGATCTTTACGCCTTCTAGAGGCATTCGACAGGGTGATCCCTTATCGCCTTATATTTTCATTCAGTGTCTAAACCACCTCTCCTTATCATTAGATCTAGCTCTACACACTAAACAATTGAAACCTATTCGGGTGGGTAGAAGACCTATTGATTTCAATCATATTCTATTTACTGATGACATCTTTCTTTTTGCGCATGCAAATGTTAACGTATGCAATGTTCTTTTTAATATATTTTCCCAATTTTGTCAACTTTCGGGTCAGATTTGTAGTTCCTCTAAATCCAAGCTTTTCTTTTCTAGCAATACCCCTATGGATATCCAATCACAAATAGCATCCCAGGTAGAGATGCCTATTGTAACCAATTTGGGGAAATATTTAGGTATGCCCCTCCTCACTAAGAGAAAAACTACGAGTGATTTCCAACCTATCTTAGATAAAGTTCAGAACCAGGTCTGAGTTTGGCAATCTAAACTAATCTCTCAAGCGGGCCGCCTTACTTTGATTAAATTTGTTTTATCACCGCTTACATATTACCCAATGCAAACCACAATCCTTCCTAGAGGCATTACTACCAAAATAGATCAAGTGATTTGTGGGTTTCTCTGGGGGGATACATCGGAACAAAGGCACCTTCACATAGTGGGTTGGGATACTTTTACTCGGTCCAAAATGCATGGGGGCTTGGGAATTAGGAAAACCAAAGAAAACAACGAAGCTTTTTTGATGAATCAGGCCTGGCGGATTTGGTCTAACCGAGCTCATTATTGGCTAAATTCATCAACCAAAAATTTTGTTGTACCTCTTCTTTCCTTCAAACTCATTTTGTAATCGGTTCACATGCGTGGAAAGCTATTTTGAGGGGTCGAAATTTACTTCAAAAGGATCTTAGATGGGTGGTTCGAAATGGTCATAGTATTAATCTCTGGTTTGATACCTGGTTGCCTATAGGCCTTACTAGAAATCTGGTTCAGGGTCCGTTACTAAGACAGGAGTATGATTACAGGGTGGATAGCTTGATTGATTCTAACCAACAGTGGGACCTTTCCTTGCTGAGTATAAGTCTGCCAAAGGAGGTTACTAAATTCTTATATGCTTAGCCTCTCCCTTATATACGGTCCTCTCTCCCCGATACTCTTATTTGAAATCACAATTCGGGTGTTTGTTCTGTGAAGTCTGCATATCAATCCTTATTAAATTGGACTAGTTTGGAGCCTCGGTCTCAAATCAGTTCCTAGACTTAGATTTGGAAATTGAGAGTGTCCCTTAAAATTCAGCTCTTCATTTGGAAATGTGCACATCACAGAATCCCCACCAAATCCATCATTTTCTCACATTCAACAGATTCTTCTCAACTCTGCCCTCGTTGTCAGGAAATAGAAACCCCTATGCATGTTCTACGTGACTGTGTCTTCTCTAAAAATATTTGGTTGTCGTATGGCCAACCGTCCCTATTGCCAAAGTTTTTCACCCTTCCTTTCCAGTCTTGGTGTAAAGTTAATCTGTCTATTTCTTGCCTATCTTCTTACATACCGTGGAGCACAGTGTTTGCTTTCACGATCTGGACGATTTGGTTCGGTCGTAACTCGTTTATTTTTTAGGGGAGATTTATTTTCCATGAAACTCTGAAGTGCAATGCTCTTTCACATGCAACGGAGTTTTTTTTTTTTTTTTTCCTTAGTACGATACCTGGTCTTCCTTCACGAAGATATAAGGAAGAGGTTGTCCGATGGCTCCCTGCCTCGGTTCCTCATATCACTATAAATACAGATGGTAGCTCACGAGGGAACCCGGGGCCATCGGGTGCAGGGGGGTTGGCACAGTTTGCATCTGGTTCTTGGTTGTGGGGTTTCTCGCTAAGGCTGGGGGTTACTAATAATACCATGGCTGAGTTATGGGGCATCAGGAGGGCCTTATTGCTAGCTTAGGACAAAGGCTATAGGGGGGTTACTCTTCAAACTGATTCCCTGCTTGCAACTAAATGGTTGACCACCAATATTAAGGTTCCTGTAGAGTTTTCTAATTTGGTTTTTGATTGCAGGTTGCTCCTCAACAGGGATTGGGGGAGACTCATGTTGATCATGTGTGGAGGGAAGCCAACAATTGTGCAGATCTGCTGGCCAAAAGGGGTGTCTCCCAACCTGAGAGGGAGATTTTATACGACACCTGCCCCACCTTTTTGTGGAAATGCTTGTTTTGGGACTCTTTGGGGTTTGCATCATCGCGTAGACATAGGGTCGCCTGAAGATCTGCCATATTTTGTTGGGTGTTCTTATCTGTTTTTAGTGGTTGGCTGTCTTTGTAATGTTTTGTTTCGATGTGTGGTGTTTCGGTTTGTGGGTTGTGTTAGAGCATTCTCATCAACACTCTCAAATGCTATAAATGCTATTTTTTAGCACCTGAAACCCAAAAAACCCAAAACCCCACTCTATCAAAACTTATATATGCTATAAAATTTGCAATCTTGTTACAGTGCACTCACATTTTTGAGAGCGCACTGTAGTTGGATTGTAAAAGAATTTTTTTTATTTTTTTATTCACCCAACAGCTCTTTCTCATTTCTCATTCTATTTTCACTCTCACTTCTTTCATCTTTGTTCTCTGTTCTTTGTTCTCTCTCCGTGGTTCATGGTCTGTTGTGTTCGTCGCCAATCTCTGCGCGTCGCCGGTCTCTGTACGTTGCCGATCAATAACAGCTCTTCGTTTGCATGTCGCTAGCTCTTCGTCTGCAACGTTGCTAGCATGTCGCCGATCTCTTTACTCTCAGTCACTCGATATCTTTACTCTTCGTCTGCAACGTCGCTAGCACGTCGCCGATCTCTCTACTCTCAGTCACTCAATCTCTCTACTCTTTGGCCGCAATGTCGCTAGGTCGCCGCTGTCTCCGATTCGCCCTCCCACTCGCCCTCACTAGTTCAAATCTATGATTATCTCTCTCTCACGCCTTGGGTTCCGATTTGCAGGTTATGGGTTTGTACAGGGGTTCCAATTTGGGCATATTTTGGTGGGTTTGTGATTTGGTTTTGGGTGGTGGGTTTGTGATTTGGTTTTGGATGGGTATGGTTTGTGGTGGGTATTTGTTTGATGGTTTTTTGCGGTGGATCGGTGGCGGTTGATGGTGGGTGGATATGAGTTTTATGGTTTGGTTTTGGGTTTGGGTTTGTTTTTGTTTGTGATTTTGGTAGTTGGGGGTTGAGGTTGTGGGGGGTGGTGTTTGGCTGTGGGTGTGGTTTTGGTGATGGGTTTTTGGCCGTGGATGGTGATGGGTCATGGGTTTGGTTAGGTTAAGTTGGGTATGGGTGGTGGTGGGTTTTGGTTGGGGTTGAGATCAAGGTGGGTGGGTGGTGGGTTTTGTGGTGGCTATTGGTATTGGAGTGAGGCTGGGCTGCGGTGGTGGCTGGCAATGGCTAGCCGTGGGTGTGGGTTGTGCTGTGAGTTGAGAAAGATGGAGAGACAGTGGGAGAGAGAGACAGAGGGAGAGTGAGAAATAATAATAAAAATGAATAAAAATATTAAAGAAAGAATATTTAAATGAAGTTGTAAAAAAAAAAAATGTTTGATGTATGGTATATTGTAAAATGAGGTGTTAAAATTGTAAAAGTAGTGTTTTGAGATTGTAAATGCTAAAATTTTTACAATTATTGATGAGAATGCTCTTATCATTTAACATTTGTAGTTGTTGGTCTGTTTTTGTTAGTTGAAGTGTTTGGTTTGTAAACTCTGTTCAGGGCCGGCTCAACGAATTTGGGGGCCTTAGGCGAAAGTTTTAAATGGGGCCTTTTATTATATTTAATTATAAATTCATATATTTTTTTTAATTAAAATTTATTTTTCTTGCTCAAATTTTCTGCAAGATTTTGTTTTTTACTAGTAATAAATTTGTCCATAGCTCCGTTTTGAGATTCAATTAGTTCTTCTCTTTGTCTTTTTTTTTTAGTTTTTCATATCCAGATGGATATTTTCTAGTAGACATTTGTAATTAAAAAATATTTATGAATAAATGAAACACAATCTATAATAATAAAAAAGAAAATTACAATTTAACTAGAATAATATAAATTTAATGTATAAAACAATAGAACTTGGTTTTTCAAAAGCACAATTGCAGCTTTACTTAATATGATCACTTTACACTTTAAACTTGCACAAAAAAATTAAAATTAAAATTAATACAAAGTAAATGATTCTAAATTTATAATTTTGTTATCAATACTCTTTTTTTTGTGTAGCATTAAACCTTTTTGTTTTAGCAAAAGATTGGATCCACTAAGACCAACCCACTAGCAAAATGTGTAGGACTCAACTTGATCTACACTAAGACTATGACCAGCCTAGAGCTAACTATCCCTCCATGGCTCCATCCCACTAAATCTGATTTCTTAAAAAACAAAAAAAACAAAAAACAAAAAACAAAAAATAAAAACAAAAACAAAACGTGTAAAGCCAAAAAGAAGAATAAGACAAAACGTGTAAAGCCAAAAGCAAAAACAAAACAATACTTTAAATCTTTAAGGGGTCCATTTGGACGGTTGGACCATTCCATAGCCAGATACCCTTTTAGAGAAATCTAAAGCCAAAAAGAAGACTTAAAACCCAACAGCTCCTCTTCAAAAAAAAAAAAAAAAAAACTTAGACACCCAGCAGCTGAAGAAGACGAAAGAGGCAAAGGAAGAGAAAACAAAAAAGTACCTGAAATGAAGATTTGTGAACACACCAAGTTTATTGCCAACACCAATTGATGAGTAAGTTAAGTAAAAAGAGTGTTTTTTTTTTAGAATCAAGATGGAGACTTGGAGAGAGTCAGGGAGTGAGAGTGTTTTTTTTTTCTTTCTTTTTTCTGCCTTTTCTTATTTGTTTCTTCTTTCTGCGGTTCTGCCTTGCCTTTAAGCTTTCTGCCTTTTGCAATCTTTTTTCTGCAAGCAAAAGATTTGGGGATGGGAATAGTGTCACTTCAGTGTGAGAAATGGCCCTTTTCTTTTTTTTTTTTTTTTTTTTTGATGATGGGAATTGGGATTAGCCTTCATGTCAGTTAACGGGCCTTTTTTTTTTTTTTTTTGCCTTCATGTTAGGTTCAGAGTGAGAAACGGGGCCTCTTTTTTTTTTTTTTTTTTCAAGATGAAAAATTAATATTATATAATATATTATTATTATTTGGAGGCCCTCTTACCAGTAGGGGCCTTAGGCGGTGGCCTAAATCGCCTATAGCTTCAGCCGGCCCTGACACTGTTATGTGTATCTAATAAAGCCTTTCTTATGCGGAAAAAAAAAAATTTGTATTCCAGTATTCAGTTGTGTCAAAAGCTCAATCAATGAGCTTGTAAATTCCTGCCATAAAAGTCTTTAGCTTTTGGAAAATTGGTGCCAACGAAGACTGAAAAGGAATAGAGACTAGAGAGTCAATGAAAAACGACATTTCTTAACAGCTTCCGAGGGCGCTGCATAATGAGAATTGGTGATCATAAATGTTTCCATACAGAGGGACAGTGATTGACTGACTGATTGAGAGAAGGGAATATTTCTTTCTCTTGATGAGAGACTGAGAAAGTGAAAGGGAATAACAGAGAAGTTTCATGTGACTCATCAGGCACACTGCTCTCTTAACTCTCAGGGTGTCACATGGACAAACTTATCTAGTAGCTCAATATGAAAGGGAATAGAGAGAGTCAAAAAAAATTGAGGCGCTGCATAATGACAATTGGTGATCACATTTTTCCCATACAAAGTGAGAGAGATTGACTGACTTTATAAGAGAGGAAGATTTTCCATTTCTGAGTGAGAGACTGGAGTGTGAAATGAAAACTGAGAAGTGAAAGGCATACAAACACGCGCGGACATGCATATAAGCAAATGCATTTTTACTCTAGTAGCATCTAAAAATAAATGTTACTTTATATAGTGGAGTGAGATTCAAATGTGAAGAAAGTTTACCCTACAGACTAGTAAACTAGTAGGTAATGGCAACAAACTTCAAGTCTATATATATATATTGGATGTTAATTTTGACAAATCTATCATTAAATTACAATTTTTTATTACATTTTCCACGTTTTCAAATTTCAAGAAAATCAAAGATTAATAGCTATGTTATCAATTAAATATTTAAATTCAGGGGCGGCTCTACAGCCAGCCTAGGGGGTTCAAATGAACCCCCTAACTTGGCCAAAGAAAAAATATATATATATATATATATATAAATATATATATTTTTTGTTTTGATCCCTAAAATAAAATTTTAAACACCCTAACCGTAAATTTTGTTTAATCCCAGTTGAAATAAACTTGAATATGATCATCTTAGTGCTATTTTCACAATATTATTTTCACAATGATTTTACAATAAAAATTAAGTGGCAAGTTTTAATTGATTTTTATCTTGACCCACAAATGACATCACTTTTTTTACATATCTTTAACAATTTGCAACTTAGATTTTGTTGTGATAGTGTTGTGTCAGTAGCTCTACTCTTAAAATTGCTACTTTGTTTTTAAAAATAAATAAATAAATAAATCATTTCTCCGAACTTTGGCTTACTTTACAATTAGCCACGAAATGAAATTGTTTTTTCTTACATTTTTCTTCTTCATTAGCAAAAAATTACCACTTTTAGCACACAAAAATTACAACACTATTGACCCTCCTAGAAAAAAAAATCCTATAGTCGCCACTATTTAAATTATTATTTTTTTGGCGAGAAGAACTGAAGAAGTACTATTGAAGACTTGCAACAATTATTTTTTAAATCATTCCTTTTTTTTTTTTTTTTTTTTTTTTTTCAGCGGAGTATTGTTGAAGACTTGCAATAATTACATTTGATACTAAATCAATTTTGTTCAACCTTTTCACTATGTGGTATCAGCTTTGCAGAAGTATCAATCACTCTTTTTTTGGGCATAGAGAAGTATTATTGAAGACTTTCAACTTTGCAAAAGTATCAATCATTTTTTTTTTTTTTTTTTTGCAGGAAGAAGTATCATTGAAGAATTGCAATAATTACATTTAATTATTATTGAAGACTTTTAACTTTGCAAAAGTATTGTTCTAAATATTTAGGATTAAATGTTTAGGTTCTAATTTTATGTATATTGGTAAATTGAGTACAAAAACATGTCTAGTATAAGGTATTTATGTCTTAGAATAGTTTATTCTTAATTAATATTAAAATATTTGATTTAATTTACAAATTGATTTTTTTTAATCAATGTGTGTGTTACACATGCATAAAAGAACCACCGATGAATTTTGTCTATATAAACAGTTTGTTCCTAGTTTCAAAATTATCAGAGTGCTAAGAAAGTTTTTTGAAGATACTAATATGGGGTCATCCATTTGTCTCTTGATATCTATGCGCTTGCTCTTCTTCTTGTCAATTTTTCATTATCTAAATAGTTGTTCCTCTTTATCAACTCAGCCATTGTGCAATGATTTTGAGAGTTCTGCCTTGTTGCAATTCAAGCAAAGCTTTAAAATTAATGTGAGTGCTTCTTCTGATCCTTTTGCTTATCCAAAGATTTCATCGTGGAACTCTGGAGAAAGGAATGATTGCTGTTCATGGGATGGTGTCCTATGCGACAGAGGTACAGGTTACGTGATTGGCCTTGACCTCAGTAGCAGTCAACTGTATGGCTCCTTCAACTCTAGCAGCAGCCTTTTCCACCTTGTGTACCTTCAAAAGCTCAATCTCGCTGGTAATCACTTCAATTATTCTCAAATTTCCCCAAGCATCAGGTACCTCTCAAACTTAACATATCTCAACCTCTCTATGTCCGCCTTCAGTGGTCAAATTCCACCAGAAATCTTTGAGCTCTCCAACTTGGTTTCCCTTGATCTTTCATTCAATCCATTGAAACTCCAAAAACCCGGCCTAAAAAGTGTTCTTGAGAAATTTACCAGCCTCAAACTTCTTTATCTCAATATGGTGAACTTATCTTCCCCGGCACCTCACATCTTGGCCAACTTGTCTTCTTTAAAATCTCTTGACCTGAGCAACTGCGGATTATATGGTGAATTCCCTGTAGAGATTTTCAAGTTACAGAATCTTCAATTCCTCAGTGTGCAAGACAATGAAATTCTCACCGGATCTCTACCAGAATTTCAAAGTAGCAGTCCACTTCAAATATTGAGACTTTCAGGAACGAGTTTCTCTGGTAAGCTACCAGGATCAATTGGAAACCTCAAGTCCTTAATTGAATTGGATATCCGTACTTGCTATTTCTCTGGTTTGGTACCGACTTCGCTTGGTAACCTTACCAGTCTCATCTTTTTGCGTCTCTCATATAATAAATTTTCAGGGCAAATCCCTTTCTCATTGGCCAACCTCACACAACTTAGTCGGCTAGGACGTGCCGAAAATAGTTTTGGTCTACAGACATTGCCTTGGCTTGGCAAGCAAACAAAGCTCACTATTTTGGGATTAGAGAAAACAAATTTATATGGTGACATTCCCACGTCTCTTAAGAACCTGACCCAGCTTACCTTATTAACCCTTTCCCAAAATCAACTAACCGGTCAAATTCCACCTTGGCTTGGAAACCTTACCCAGCTAACTGTATTGGACCTTGGGACCAATAAATTCCATGGCTCAATTCCACAATCAATTTGTAGGCCTGCAAATCTTGAATATTTGAGTCTTAGTGATAATAACCTTAGTGGCAGAGTGGACATGGACTTGTTTCTAAAGCTCAAAAATCTAACTGCACTCCAGCTTTCAGGAATCCATCTATCATTCCCCATTAATTCAACATTCAACGCCAGTACTTCAAAGCTTGAGCTATTAGGATTAAATGCATGTAACTTGACTGAATTCCCAACTTTTTTGCGTTCTCAGCATGAATTGAAGATTTTGTATCTCTCCCACAACAAAATTCAAGGTCAAATACCAAACTGGATATTCAACATAGGGAAACAAACTCTCTTATCGTTGGATCTATCCTTCAACTTCCTTACAACTTTCGAGTCTTTCAACCACACTCCGCCAATTCTTCCATGGGATAATTTACTTACTTTGGATCTCTCTTCCAACAAGCTGCAAGGATCACTTCCAATTCCTCCACCTTCCATTGCCCAATACAATGTCTCATACAATAAATTGACTGGAGAAATCTCACCATTGTTTTGCAATCTTAGCTTAATTGTAACACTGTATCTCTCACACAACAACTTGGGGGGCATGCTTCCACAGTGCTTGAGCAAATTGAGCAACTTGAAGGTACTGAATTTACAAAACAACAATTTCCGTGGAATACTTCCTGGAATATACATGGAAGAAAGTAGATGGAGAGCGATTGATGTAAGTTATAATCAATTAGAAGGGCAAGTACCAAGATCATTGTCCAACTGCACAATGTTGGAGATTCTTCTTCTTGGTAACAATCGATTTTCTGACGTTTTTCCCTCTTGGTTGGGGAAGCTTCCAAGGTTGAGGGTTCTAAGTTTGCAGTCTAATGGGTTCCATAGTGCAATTGGGAAACCTGAAAGCAGTCTTGATTTCCCCAAGTTGCAAATCATTGATGTCTCTTTCAATAACTTTACAGGTAAGTTACCATATGAGCACTTCCAATGTTGGACCTCCATGAAAGTTGCCAACTTGACATTTGACAAGGATAATGCTTATATGAATTCAGACACAAGCACCCCATCACCTTATTTCAATTTTGAAAATGATTTTAGTTACACCTTGGAATTGACAAACAAAGGCATCAAGACACTATATCAAAAGATCCAAGATCATCTTGTAGCTATTGATCTCTCAAGCAATAAATTTGATGGAGAAATTTCAGAAGTCATTGGAAATCTAAAGGGGCTTCATTTGCTCAACATATCCAACAACATTCTCACTAGTCCTATCCCATCTTCCTTAGGGAACTTAACGGAGCTTGAATCTTTGGATCTTTCTCAAAATAGGCTATTAGGAGAGATTCCTCTACAATTATTGCAACTCACATTCCTTGCATTCTTCAATGCCTCAAATAACCATCTTACGGGGCCTATTCCACAAGGTCAACAATTCTCTACCTTTGAAAATGATTCATATTTGGGAAACACAGGTTTGTGTGGTATGCCTTTGACTAAGAAATGCAAAATTTCTGAGACATTGACACAGCTACCACTGAATTCCAAACAAGGTGAAGGGTCAAATTTCCCAAGTAAATCTGATTGGGTAGTTATAATGATGGGATATGGGAGTGGGTTAATAATTGGGTTTGTTATTGGGAATAACCTGACCATAAGAAAGTTGGAGAGGTTTCTCAAGAATTTTGGAAGAAAGCAGTAAAAGTGAAAGAAGAAAGGTGGAAAATTAAGCAATGTAGCAGCTAGATTTGATTAACCAAGATTTTCTTCAGAGATTTCCGTCCATGAAGTTCTTTAATTCAGCAGATACATATCTATGAAAATCTACCATGTCTGTAATGTATTATTGTCTTATATATTTTGTCATTGCACTGTCTTTAATTTTTCTTTTGAACTTTCTTTCCTGTTATGATGGTATTGAAATATCGCATGTTTGATATCGTATATGTATGAAGGTTTGCAACTCTTATTAAAAAAAAAAAAAAAAAAAAAAATAATAATAATAATAAATAAATAAATAAATAAATAAAAAGAGTGAGAGAGCTAAATTGTATTTGTAACTTCAAATTTCATTCTCAGAGCTTGGCAAAACACGAGCCTAGAATAGGATAATCTATTATTCATTGATTTTTCTAATGTCTGGCATAAATCAAGAGTGAGAAATTTTTCTTGAAGAGCCAAGTTAAATAAAGGTTATTTAAATCAGGATCTTATGTAGGGGTTCAAGTGATAACTTAGTGGTAATTACATCTTTTATTGTGCCTTATTTATTTATTAACCTTACCTCCACTCTCTATTATTCACTTATCTAAAAAATAAAAATCGGGATTGTACACACAAAATTCGTAAAAAGATTAATCACACAGTCATGAAATAGTGTAACAAATTTTCAATTTATATTGATTTGTATATATGTAATTACAATTCTCTGTATAACTCTTTACAATGAAAGAATACAATAAAACTCCTATGATTTGATCTCCAAGAAACTTTACGATCTAGAGTGCTATGAAGTTTGATCTTGAATCTTGCCTTGACGTCTCCAAGTTGGATGTGTAATTGGATGTATTTGATTTGAAGTCAAGGGCCGTTGGCTTGATCTCGAACAAAATTGAAGGAAAATCCCTAGCGACTTTGATTTGAAGAAGTAGGAATGAGCTTGATTTTGAGGGAGCAAGGGTGCTCTTTTGGACTTAGAGATGATTCTCTATTTTAGCAGTGTAAATAGGGTTTCTCTCTCTCTGTTTCTATGTCCTTTTCTCATATAAGAAGATCCTATTTATAAGCAACTTAATAGCATTTGATTTGGAATTTCCTTTTAGCATTTATTGAGAGTTAATTATGAATTATGAATATAATTTGGATTTTCATTAATAAGACCTTCCATATGAGTCTTTTTTTTTTCCTAACGTTGCCACATGGCTTGATTTCGTGTGCTAGTTGTCCACATCATCAATTGGAAATTAATTTGATCAAAGATACTCAATCATGATCAATTGGACTATTGTGGATACATCATAAAAATTTTGATGTCTACAAACGGTTACTCGGGTCGGACCGTACAGTCTGGTCCGGTCCGGATCTGAAAATCATGGTTTTAACCATTTCTTATATTTTAGGAATAAGGATAAGTGTAGGAGGCAAAATTTTAAGCCAATTATAAAATCCCACATCAAAGTTTAGTGGAAAATTCTAAATTAATATCATTAAATTAATTAAATTAGATGATGACATGTGTCATCCAAATTGGCATATCAAAATTTGCCACGTGTCATTTGGCCCACAAGATAAAGATAAATTTCCTATTCAAAATTTATGGGTAATTATCTTTATTAAAATAAATAAATAAATAAATAAAATAAAGATAAACTTTCTATTCAAAATTGGTAGATAATTATCTTTATTAAATAAATTAAATAGAGATAATTATTTATCTTTGTTGATTATTATCTTTATCAAAATATGATCTTTATCAAAATAGATAAATAGAGATGATTATCTCTAAGAAGAATTTGGGCCAATCAAAAGTTTGCTACATACTTTCAAGCATATCAATTCATAGTGGAGCTTATCCTCTGAAATCACTATAAATAGAGGACATCCCCTCTCATTTTCGACACCAAGTTTTCAAGAGGCCCAAGCTCTGGAGAAATTTAGTCCCAAGAAACTTTGAAGAACTTGGAGAATCTTTAAAGAACTTGAAGAACATTTGAAGAACATTCGAAGGGCTTGAAGAACTTGAAGGACAATAAATCTCTAATAAGCTTGAAGCTAGAGATTTATTGTGAAGACCGATCAATCCATCTTCCAATTAAAGTCAAGAAGATTCTTGTTCGAGTCAAATTCAATGAAGATAGAATCAGAGGGTATTCTTTTGTAAAAGAATCAAAATAGAGATTGTACTCATTATACATTAATACAAATTATTATTTGCAAACCATATTTCTTTTCAATTGTTTGATTTTCTGCAATTGGGAAATTTTGTGTTTACAATAAGTCTTTCAAAAAAAGAAAAAATAGAAAAAAGAGAGAATAAGGATAAGTTAATTAAATTAGAGGTATTTTTGTAAGTCAAAAAGGCAATAACTGACTTTATTTTTATTGAGAACGGTGAATAGGTTTTCTTAACTTTATTTTTATTGAGAAAGATGAATAGGTTCTTCTTTTTTTTTTAAAATAAATAAAACTGTATGGGATGGGAATCATGGGATAAAGATAAGTATTAAGACAAAAAAGTAATTTGAGTTCAAATAGAACACATGCTGATTTCAATTTTGAACAAAAACAAAAGTAACGTTCATTTATGTGAGGTGTAATTTGAGTTCATATGGAACATAGGCTTCCACCAAAAAAAAGAAAAAAGAATAAATTAGAACATAGGCTTATTTCAATTTTGAACGAAACAAAAGTAACATAAGGTGTTTTGTTCTGAAAGTTTTGCCTTTAAAAAAAAAAAAAAAAAAATTTAATAAAAACAAAAGCAACGTGTGGGAATTTTTTTTTTATAAGAATATCGTAACTTTATTGAAGTGAAGATAAAACCGATACATCATGAGCCAAAGCAGACTCAACCATGCTTGGATTTTTCTCTATCAAAGTTACATATGAATCAATATTCTTAGATTATTGCAGCCACATTCTTTACTACATTAGCAGCAGTATGTTAAGAATATTGATTCATATATAACTTCGATAGAGGAATCTAAGCATAGTTGAGTCTGCTTTGGCTTATGATCTTCATAAACATCAACATCAACTTGTACACCAATTTTGAACAATACATTTTTTGCATTATGAGTACTTTAAAGTTTAAATATGTATTTTTTCACAACACTTTTTAAACTACAATTTTTACAGGGAAAAATTGGCAAATGCCCTTTTCGCGCAAAATATACAGCATTCTGCCCCATTTCCCAAACTAATTAGGGAAATGCCCCTCTTTTGTAACTCGATTTTCTCAAAATCGAGTTTCAACGTAAAACTCGATTTGTAGAAAATCGAGTATGGGGCGATCAAACTTTAAAAAAAAAATTAAATAAATAAATTGCATGGAACTTGAGTTCCATAAAAAGCGCTACTATAGGCCTCCATGAAATGCAGCTATAGGTAAAACTTAAAAAAAAAAAAAAAAAAAAAAAATTGCATGGAACTCGAGTTCATGGAGCTTGAGTTCCATAAAAAACGACATTATAAGGATTTAAAACGCCACTATAGGGCTCCTTATGGAGCGATCAAACTTAAAAAAACTTGCATGTTTTAAAATGCCACTATAGGGCTTTAAAAAATTGCATGGAACTCGAGTTCATGGAGCTCGAGTTCCTGTATTTTTTTTTTTTTTAATTTTCAGTTTGTTATAACTTGATTGTCTAAAAATTGAGTTTTACATTGAAACTCGATTTTGAGAAAATTGAATTACAAAAGATGGGCATTTCCCTAACTAGTTTGAGAAATAGGACAAAACGCTGTATATTTTACACAAAAAGGGCATTCACCCATTTTGACCATTTTTACATCATTTTGAACAAGAATACTTCAGCACCACTGTACCACTATCAAACATGCCCTTAGTTAACCGGTAAGTTTCTTGTTTTTAATTTTTGTCTATTTTTGAATACTTAAGCACGTTGGTGTATTTTTGAATTTTTAACGGCTGGAACACTTTTAGCAATAGCATTCACATTCATTGTTTATTTATTTATTTATATATTTGTATTATTTTGTTTAAGTCAAAATAGCCAAAATATAAGGCGTTGTTCAAAACACTGAAATAAGGTAATTCTCTCTTTCGCAAGCAGCGGCACTGAGGGAGAGTAGCACTGTGAATCGAAATTCCCAACCGCTGAAATAAAAATGCTACAACAAAGCGTAACCATCAACGCCACAACCATAAATACAGACACTCTCTTCAGCTTTAATCCCCTTTTGCCTCCACGAATAACACCACCACCACCACCACCGGCCACACTCAGCTTCTTCTTCTCCATGAACCACTCTACCAAACAAAACCCTCTTCTCTCTTCAACTCCTTCTTCTTCTTTGAAGCACTCAACTCCAGTCTTCGCTTCTCAGGCCTCATGTGACACTCACGAGACCTCACCCAAGTAAGTTAAATAGTTAATAGTAGCTTGAAATTCTTGGGAAAATCTTTTTTTTTTTTTGAAAAATCGATTTCTGGGTTCGGATGTGGCAGAAAATTAGAGATGGGTAATATATTTTTTTCTGCTTTGTAATATAATATTTTTATTTGGCTATTTAGAAGCTAAAGTAAATTTAGTTAGAAAACGCTAGGCATATATATAATGCGTTTATGTACACACAAAAAGACACTGCACGATTTTCTTATAATGAACTTCATTTTTTCCTTTTGGGTAGTGTAAGGTGTGTTCTCCACCGACCAACTAGTTGCTAGAACTTCAGAAACGATACATAGATACTTGTGAAATTGAAAAGAAGTTTGTTAGCTGGTTCTATATTGCAAATTGCATAAAAACCACAATTTGTTAATCTTGTTCTTCTAAAAACTGTGTATAATACTGATATTATGGCAGCTAAAACTGTTTTCTGAAGAACTGTATTGAAGCAATACTCTTTTACTTTAATGCATAAATTTTAATTAGTTTGTTTAGCTTACAACTCCTCTCCACTTTGACTTCTAAACATGCATACATTGAAGCATTTTGAAAATATGTAGGTCTAGAAAAATGTCTATATTATTTACATTCCAATCATATTTTATTGCTGCAGCTTTTGTCATTAGGGTTTTAGGATCATTTGTTAACTTTGTGGTTGCGTTTAACATGATGAAAATAACTTTTAAATCCAGAAATTTAGACTTCATTTGAATTATGCTTTCATATGATCAACATTGTTTTTTTTTTTGGCTGAAGCAATATGGTATTTCTTAATAGTGTGAAAGATAGAATCTTATGGCTTATAGATATTATTTACTGCTTTTTTGGGAATAACTTCAGGAGCTGGCTGTCATTGTGGCAAGAGGAAGAGACAATTCTATTTTGTGCTATTCTGTTGTTGAAACCATTCACAAGTAAGATGTAGATTCAGTGTTTACATTGTCTATTTTCTCTTCATGGTCTAATCTTAAATGATGCAGAATTACGTGAGAAGCATTCACCTTTAGTATTTAGATGTTAACTTTACATCCCTTTATTTCTCATTAAGGATCTTTGATCTCTTGTAGGGAAAACATTTGTCACATAGTCAAGGCACCAGCTAATGTGTCATGGGATATTAGGAAACATGCTACTGATGTTGCCTACAAAGCTGTTAGCTCATTAGAAGGCGCTGGTGTGTTTGCAGTTGAATTATTTTTGACTGGGGATGGTCAGGTTGTGTTTACAATTTTTGGGCCTTCCATGGGTGATGTGGAAGAACGATTAAACTCAATTCTGAAGGAAGAAGGTTCTGATTGTCAGTCTGCAGGTAATTGCACGAGGGTCTTCTCATATTTATTTATTGAATGTCATGATGCTGGTTACCCAAAAAGCAAGTTTTCTCTAGGAGGCACAAATGTTTTTGGAAGGTGCGGTGAGATGTTTGCATCTATGCTATTAATTAAATTTGACTTTGACTTTGGTGCATCTTTTTGGAGCATACTTTCCTTAAGTCAGTGATTGCCTCAATTGAATTTATTTATTCAATGTTTTACATTTTTTTTACATAAAAATATTCCTGCACGTTACACCCACACTACGTGGGGTATTTTCCAAAATAATCAGCACTAATGCTACTTTAAATTTTCAGGCTATGAGCTTTGGGTTATTATATTTTGCATAAAAAAAAGTCTTTACTTTGGCTTAGGATGGAAAAGTGACAATATAGGGAGGGAAATTACCATAAGATTTTATTTTTAAGAGACATGGATTCTAAACTGTTTGGAGATTACAGTTTATCATTTCCATTTAAAAAATTAATTTAATTCTCCTTTTACCAAGATATTGCGGCTGTCAGTCTCTTCATTTATGATTTTTACTCTCTTGTGGGGTGGGGGATCCCCAATCTTTCATGTAGCTATACCCTTATTATGTTGATAGTTGCAAGTGTTTTCCTTTTGTTTGAAGTTTACATGCCTTAAGTTTTGATTTAGAAAGTTCGTTACACTCAAATTGTGTTTTTGTTACTCCCATTCTGAATGCAGTAACACCACGTGTTGGGATCATTATGGGTTCTGATTCAGATCTTCCTGTTATGAAGGATGCTGCAAGGATTTCGAATATGTTTGGTGTGCCTTATGAGGTTGACTTCTAATGAACTACAGGGTCTATTTTGGAATTTAGGAGTTATTGATCATTAAATTTTTATTTTCTTGTATATTTCAATTCTAACTTAACAAATTATAATATGCAGGTGAAAATAGTTTCAGCTCACCGGACCCCTGAAATGTTTTCTTATGCGTCATCTGCCCTGGAGAGAGGCATTCAGATTATCATTGCTGGTGCTGGAGGTGCAGCCCACTTGCCAGGCAAGCTTATCTGAACTATGCTCCATATATTGTTTCACAGTTGCTTTTAATGTCTCACTGGAATTAATTGAGCTTTTTTGTGACTTGCAGGTATGGTAGCCGCACTCAGGTGTGTGCTTCTGCATTGGATGGACTTGATTCACTCCGTCCATTGTGCAGGTAATATTATTTACTTCTAAATTATTACATGTATGGGATGGGTAAGTGTTGTAAAGATCCATTATCCTGTGAATACAATATTAGTTCTAAAAAACTAGGGCATTTAAATTGGATGTCTGAAATCCTGGAGTCTTAGGGATGCCCTTTTTCTGGTTTTTATAGTTGCTTGTCCTTGATTAATTAATGTGTTTGCTTTATTTGATGAGAGAAATTCTATTTTAATTCTTTGGGATGTGTTTTCTTGCACAGAGAATTACTGTTATTCTTTTATTGTTATTTACAATTACCACATATATTTCCTTAGCACAAATACTACTGAAATTAAGGCAAGTTGATGGAGGCAATATTTTGAAGCCATGTTATGAGGTGAAGAAAATCTCTTTTTTTTTTTTTTTTTTGAAGTAATTTAATTAATAGGTGCCTGGAGCCAAAAAAAAAAAAAAAAAAAAAAAAAAAATCATGGGTGCTGAATATCTATGGCACTAAATAAATAAAATCATAGGTGCTGAATTTCTGTGGAGCCAATATAAAAAAAAAAATTTTAAAAAAAAAATCATTGGTGCTGAATATCTATGGCACTAAATAATATCTGAATGGCACCTATCAAAAAACAAAAAAGATCTGAATGGTGGAAGTATGTGGACGCTTGCTTAATCATGTTGAGATTTGCACAATGAGTTTCATTGCCTTAAATTATTGTCCAATTTTAGAGCCTCAGAAAAGATAGTGCTTCATTCGTTATCTCAAAAGTTCATATTTGATTCCTAATTACACTTTGTTTTTTGGTATTTGATCGGTAATTAAGAAGCTTTATTGAAAAAGGAGAAATAAGAAATACAGCAAAGGAAACAGTTTCCTTGGTACACAGATAGTGTACAAGGAAAATTTGATCACCACAAAGTCCTAATTTTTAATTATTCCTTTGATGATTATGCTGATGCCAAGGGGTGTTCCAGTTGCAACAGTTGCAATAAACAATGCTACCAATGCAGGTTTGCTCGCAGTAAGGATGATGGGGATTCGCAATGCTGACCTATTGGCAAGGTGGGTTTTTTCTCTCTTCCCTCTCTGGAAGTAATACAAAGAAAACAAGAATGTTAGGTGATAAGCCTTGCATGAGCTGATTCTGGAATAATATCCTTTGCAGAATGAGCCAG